>JXCR01133354.1:28261-91913 GCA_002079205.1 Phalaenopsis hybrid cultivar
AAAAAAAAAAAAAAAAAAAAACTAAAACTTCTTTGTATGCTTGTCGAAGATGCATACATAATACACTTTACATCACTGTTAGCTCACTAACTAAGAGTGTTTAATTATTGTTTATCGACCAGAGATACTTATCATCTAATTATATAACTAAATTTTTTATAGATGATGTTATTTAACTCCATAGAAGCCAAAAGTGGTAATGAAAGACAATGACAAAGATTTTATGTTTTAACTATAATAACAAGTTTAAAATGTTATGGATACCTTTCTCAATATCAATGTGAAATTACATCCTCAAATTAAGGGTTAATCATAATGAACAATATAAGCATTAAAGAACATTCTCAAAATGATTTGTCTTGATTTTTCTAGGATATTAGGAACGCCAAATTGTTTGTGTAGTGTGCTCATATAATAAATATCATGATTACATATATTTACTTGATATGTCTTCTGAAGTTTTGTAAAACTATATATATAAATTTCTACTGAACTGGTTAGATCTTCGGGAAAAGTTGCCATTAGATTTTAATTAGTAAGCAAGTTAAATAAAAAAATCATTAAGATCTAATAGAGACATGACAATACAAAACTTTCAAAAGAATTATTATGATTTAAGGAACCATTTCTTCAAATTTATTGCAACAGATAAAATTTTCATAAACACTAGCTTGACATAAGTAACTGAATTGTGTGGTTATACTAGTAATTAATGAAAATGATATATTTATCCTTTTGACGTGTTCAATTGGATGTAAAATTTCACTAACCAACTAAATTCTACCATAAGTATTGGGTGATGCATGTAATTTTTTTTTATGATTCCAATCCTAAAATGATTATATAATAATATACAATAAATAATGATTAATAACATTTATTATTACAGGCCAACCTCAAATATAAAAGGACACCTAATAATATCATTCTCCAACATGATATGTCATTTTGTATTAAAATCATACTATTGATTAAATTCTTATAGAAGTAGAAATGCACAATTAAAATAATTCAAACAATAAATTTATAGAATTTTTTTAAGGGCCAAGAAATTTTTTACTTAGAATACTTTATATTAAATTACAATTGTAGAAGTTTAGACAAATATATGTTTAATTTCATTAGATTTATGCTTATAGAGTTAGCATAGACCATTATATAAGGTAGAATCATGGCCACCCCACTCTAAGCTAGCTCAATTAATAAGGGTTCATCAATTGAATAGTAGGCTAACATGATCAATTTATGCACTATTGACCAAATTTGAATGGTTAAATCTAGAAAACTGCTAAAACCTAATGTGAATATTGCACCAAAAGATTGTACTTTGATATGTCAGCTGGAATAGATAAATAATATGAAGAAAGTGAACCATGAGGCAAAAGGATAATTGAGGGAGCGAAGGAATAAGGAACCACAAGGTTCTTTCACAGGTAAACTAATAACAAAAACTTATAAGTCATAGCATACCCCAAATTAAGATTATGATCTACTTGTCCACATTTGTTTTATAACTAGAGCCGAAAAGGATTGTAACAAAATAGACAAGTATATACTTTGCATTGGATCCAAATTTCTTGTATTCACTTCACCAAGGCTAGAGCACTTGATATAATTAGGAACTGAGAAAATAGTATCATATAGTGAAAGCTACAAATTAATTTTGGACTAATATTTTTATTAATATATCTTGTGAGTAGCTACTTTTTTGTATTTATTCACTTGTCCATTTTTATATACATGTGACTCCTATTTATATAATGTGGTATAATAGTTATATGAATGAAATGAATGTGATAATAATGATTCATGTGCTTTATAATACCAAGGTTTATCTTATGACACGTTACATCCATAACGCCTTCTATAGTTTGATGTCATTTGTGATTGATTGATGAGATAAATTGATGAGTTAGCAGGATGTTGGATACATTTAGGCTAGTCATATGAGAAATACATTGTCTCATTGTTGGGCTATTTCATATGAAATTAGTGTTGAATTGTCTCATATTGAGTATTCATAGTAAGAACTATGTGTTTTTGGTATTTTTATCTGTTGATTCTCATGTGATAGTGGTTTTAGGTGAGTTAACAAATCATTGTGGTCACTAAAGTTAGAGAAGCACTGGAGACTATTAATTCCTTGAATGGATCTGACCTGTACCTACTCATAATTGGTTTAATTTGCAAGTTAGTGGGTTTGGGTCGATCTGACACAAATTGACTTGTAGACTACCTTCTCAGGTTGATGAATTGAACTTTCTCTACTAAGTTTTTATGTGCACACTTTGCTACTATAAAGATTAAACTCATGGTAACAATCCTAAGTTGGGAAACTTAAGAACAATGGCTATTAAAAATATTCTGAAATGATTACTACAAGTCATGTTAGCTTCCTCCCCTAAGGTTAATGAAATGAGCATGTCTCATAAATGTCATAGCTTTTTTAATTTTATGAACAAAAAATTTGATTCGTACATCATATGTTATATTGTTAAGAACATTAAATGAAATGGCATGCATATATAATGTGTTGAGTTTGTGAAAGATTTGGATGAGCTATATCATATGTTAATGGGTTTAGGGAGAGAAGTTTTTTATGAAATGATTTTTTGAAACTTAAGTGTGTTTTCCTTATATGGGGGTGTCTATAAGTCCTAAGACTCAAAATCATTAGGAATCAACACCTAAAGATTGTGTAACTAAAAAAGATACTCATAGTACACAAAGAGAGACATGATTTTTTTTAATGATTTATTTTATTGTATACTCCTAAAGTGAAGTACTATTACATAATTAAAATTCATGATAAGCTTAGTTCTTTTTAATGTTTCATAATATTTTTTTTAAACTTTACTCACCTACTAAAAAATTATTTGATATGTCAATATTGAGCGAGATGAACAAGAAGTTAACTCGACTTATGATCATTCAATAAGGCATGGATCTCAATCCTTTAAATAATATTAGAATTATAGTTAACAATTCTTATAACATCTAACAAACTAAAAATGCAATAAACTCTTTTATTTCATTGAATGAGGATATGAACTTCTTTGAATATTAATTTTATGCCTTTAAGTTTTCTTGCAATGTTTTTTGGATGCCCATTAATTCTTTCTACTTATGGGATATATATCCTACTCTCACCTTTATGTTGTCTACTCTTAGGTGATAATCTTATGTTAACTTATATAAACAACAGGCTAAAAGATTTTATCTTGATTGTTTAACATGGGAATTTCAAGAAGAGGTTGACTGAGCATCATAAGCCAAACATAAAGACAATCAAGTACCAATATGCCAACAAGATTAGAGACATCAAGCATCTCAAACTAGCTAGTTATCTCCTTTTATAAAAGAAGTGATGATCAGGCAAGGATGGAAAACTAATAAAAGATTCTTTTTTTTAGTGCAATATTATCAAATCACCAAATTGTGAAGAGGTATGAGGTAAGCAGGGAAGCCACTAATGTAAGTTTCATTTTGCAATTCGGTATTTTTGAATTTGATATTGAAGAAGAGATTGCAAGGCAAGCTAGCTACAAGCAAAAAAGGAAATAAATATAAAGTGCAGCTAAAGACAGCTACCTTGTGTAAGGACATTTATGTGACCACTAATTAGAAGAGGTGATAGTATCAATAAGTCACAGAATCGTGTCACATACTTTATGATTTTTTTTCTTACATTCCAAAAAAAACTTAAAATTTGCATATAGAATGAAGGTTTTTATTTAATCCCCTAAAGTTTTCATAAATCAAATTAAATATGATCTTGAGACAATTATTGAAATCAAAATGATTTTAAAAAATTTTAAAAAATAAAAAAAAATAAAAGCAAGAATGGGTGGGGAAGGGATCGAGAATAAAACATAAAAGATTTAAAGTGAAAAAATTGGAGAATAGGAAAAAAAACAAGAAGCCACACCACACATAAAAATTATGAAAAGAGAAGAAATAGTATACATTACACCATACTCAAACCTATCTACAATCCTGGAACTCATGAAAATCTCTCTCTCTTTCGCTCAAGAGAGATCGTGAAATCCAACTTCAGCGTGCACTTACTTTTCTACCCACTTACTTTCCCACATTGAAAAACGAAGACTTGCAGAAATTTACTTAAAGGCGTCTTGGTGCCACCTCTAGGAGCCAAGTTTTCATATGCTCTAGTTTTGAAGCTGGAAATGTGCTTAATCGGCCGCCAGAGCGCCTGCACTGGTGCTAGAGCGCTCAACCAGGCTCTATGGTGCCCCAATTGAAGCTCCTATGCACTGCACCCAGACACAAATGGCACCCGATGTAGGCGCTAGTTGCGATTTCCTTGACACAATCAGTCTCCACATATAACAGTAAAACATTAAATTGAAAAGCTACATAAAGCAGTTGTTTCACTAGATTGTTGGATGATGAGCTCGATCATTATTAACTTATCCAGATAGCAAAACTTTCTAAACAGTCAGGAAATTATTACCAACAAGCCTGTATTTGCAGTCTGAAAAATAATACTAAATAAAAATATAAGCCAAACTCACCCTGAGCCGGCTATCATATCTCCTTAAGGAACGCCATCTAACTTTTTCCTGCATATTTTTCTAGCCAGCTCGAATCAATCACATTTCAGGCTAGCTTGAGTCATATTTTTAGCGAATCAAAGGATTGAAAAACTTGTAAAATAATTCTATTAAGAAGATTATAACCTCAGTTTAGATTACTCTATCTTTAAATCAATCAAAACACAAACGAATCTGAAGTCCAGCAAAAACATCAATCCTGCTAATTGACTAATACTGTTATCTAATAACATGAACATTCTATTTAAAAGTAGAATTTCCATACATCCCACAATTTTTATATATTTACATGTCTAACCCTCAAACTTTCATATTTACAAACTTAGCATTCAAATCTTTATTCTTAAATAAAAATTACCACTATAATTAACTTTTAAAAAAAATGAATACATCTTTTTAGTTCATATGTTATAACAGCAAAATATTATAAATATAAATATTAAACTCTAGGTATTACATAAATATACACAATGGAATCCTTTATTATGTCTATAAATTTTCCTATTTATAAATAACCTTCGTCTTATTTAGTATATTGTGACTAATACTTCTATTTCTTTATAAATTTCATGCTCCGCCGAGCAAGCCAACCCCCACAAATCAGTCATATATCTTACTAGTCACTCAAACCTATTTTATTTAATTGTGCACAGCAGTTGAGAGTATAAAAGCATTAAATTCAAATTAATGAGATCACGGCATTGCAATCAATTAAATAATGAAGCACGGCCCATCAAAAGTAAAGATAATTTAAACTTTAAAACCAAAGAACAAATGAAATTTATAATAAAAAGAATGTTACAATCACCAGATCAGCTAAACAAACCCCACGCCATAAATTAAAGGAAGCCAACAAAGACATGAAATTCAGACCGCTCGTATATAATTTTATATATAAACAAGGCCAACCAAACACCATTATATATATATATATATATATATATATATATATATATATATATATATATATATATATATATATATATATATATATATATATATATATATATATATATATATATATATATATANATATATATATATATATATATATATATATATATATATATATATATATATATATATATATATATATATATATATATATATATATAGGAGAATTAAGAATTTACAATATATTGTCTCATTGAAAATTGATCAGTAATGTGAACAAAAATAAGTGTTGTAAAATAGATAGCCACTTGACAGCCTTTTTGCTGGAAATCCCAAGCCCTGTGTCCAAAACTTGTCCTCTAAAGAATCATTGTGGAAAATGCTGTAGTCATTCTTTTGACAAATCAAGGCAAACCCAGTCTAATTGTCTGTTGATGAAACTGGTTCATAAACAACATAGCATCCCGTCCTGCCGATCAAGGACTTGCGAAGTATACTATCTGCTAGGCCGTGACCCCATAATTTCCAAACCATCACCATCTTCGTAGCTAAAATCGTCATTTTGATCTCTACTCGGCCGCTCTTTGATCCTCCAAAATATTTCATCTAGGCACTCGGACGAGGAGGTAGGAGAATGAAGCGAAGTTCCCTGAATCTGTTGAAGGGGGAGGAACTTGAACTTCTTTGCTCCTATATTAGCTTTAAGATTTTGAAAACTAGATTTCATTGATGCCCACTTGGAGGAAAATCCGGATGCAATTGTGTTTTCATCAGAATGGTTATGGTTGTCATCTGGGTTGAGCAATGAGACTGAAGTTGATGGCACACCCTTCTCTTTTGATGATCTTGAGAAGGATGGCTGCCTGCCCAGCTTTTCCCTTAAAGCTGCGTATTTATTGGCTATAGCTTCTCGACCATAGGATTGGTTATTTTCTTTCTGATGTAGAAAATTCCGTTTGGGAACTTCTTTGGGAAGATTTGCAGCAACTATCATCTCCCTGGTGCCCTTATCCTACACAGTAACTGATCATCAGCGGCTCACAAAAATAAAATAAAAAAGGGAAATTTACACATGCAGCACACATTTCTTATGTATTTACATATTTAACACCCAAAGTTTGATATTTATACTAATAATACCTTAGTGTCATAAACCTATGTGTGAAAAAAAACATATCACTTTTAAAAGATAGTGATTACAATATTTTTTGATGTGACGTTAAGGATTTGAGTGATATGCATGTAAGTATGAATGATTTGATGTTACACATGTAAATATACAAAAAGTGTGTGGAATGTATGTAATAAATGCCACAATAAAAAATGCATAAGGTCTAACCAAGCAAGGATTACAAAGACTTCTTACAGTTCATGCAATACATATAAAATATAAGATTCCAAATTAGTGTCTTTTATTTGGCTTTTATTAATCTTTAAAACCATAAAAATAAGGGAAATTTACATATATAGCACAAAATTCTTATGTATTTACATATCTCACATCTTGATATTTACATACATAGCATTTTGGTGCTTTAAACTTATGCATGAAAAAAGTGGATTTCACATTTAAAAAGTGATAATAGTGCTATTTTTGACATGAAATTAAGGATTTGAGTGTGCTATGTATGTAATGAATATTACATAGATAGCAAGAAGCCTCGACATATTGTGATTGTGAATATGGCTTAACAGACGCCAACAATCACTATGACGGCCCATATTCATCCAGATAATGAATATGGCTTCACTGACTGGCTGCAGGATCAATGAAATTCAACACGACCCCAAAAGGCATAAAATCTGCCAAAAATCTACCAAAAATCTAAATGAAAAAAATTACCATCATCAAAACAATTGAAACTGGAAGGAAGGAATACCTGCGACAAGCTACATTCAAGATCCAAACTTGCATTATTGAAATTTCTTGCTAATGGTATGACTTGCTCCCCGAGTTTATGACCTTGCTCAAGCCACGAACGCTCTGCATGGAAAAGAGCGGCCTCAGAAATCATCTGCTCTGCTCAAATAACCACTGAATATTTAAGAACGCCACAAATTCAGATCAACCCAGATAACAAACTTTGAAGGTTGGCTGTCAGGTAGGTTAAGACTATAATTGTAAAATCCATGTATAAAACTGAGAATTGCAGTAACATATGATTGGATGAAAACAAAAGAAGATTTTGATTTTTATATAATTTATTGATTGGGGGTCAGATGGAATGGAGTCGGTGAGGGTATGAAACAGTTGAGAAACGCGAAATTTGACGCACTTGCCTTTTTGTAGGATCATAATCCCAGATGAATCAAATCCAGTCATGTCAGCAGCTTCTTCATTCTGAAATATAAACCTTTTCCAGCTCCCAAGAAAGCCGATCACTCGACCAAAAAAGTTGCTACCAACCAGAGCCGTATAAATAACCATAATAAGAGGAAATATTTTATTAAAACCTTCACCAAAGAAAGGGACCGCATCATCAATATTGCCCATTCTCTGCATCATAGTTTCGGATGGCAAACATATTACACATGAATAATTTCAAAATTTTACACAGCGCAATATGTAATAGTTAGAATCCTCTTTTTGCCACATCAGATATTAACCATCCCTACCATAACTAGGACACAATAAAAGACAATAGATGCCTGAATCAATTTCATTCTCACTGCATCTCCCTATCTATAAACATTTTTATGCAAATAAGAGAATGATAAGCCAATCGTCTCAAAAAACAAAAATGAACCATTCCTTTCATTTTTTTGATAAAATTTGCCTACCAAAAACCAACGATGAGATCTTGACTAGATAATTAAATAGACATCAACATCAAAATAGAAATCAACATACGGGAAAAAAACAATAAATTTAAGGTCTGTTTGGGGCAGCTGCAGCTTATCCAGCTTCTGCTGATAAGCAGCTTATCCTGATAATCTGCTGATAAGCAGCTTATCCTGATAATCTGCTGATGGCAGCTGATCTGGATAAGCTGTTCGGTTGTTTGGTTTGTGCTTATGGAAAACAACTGATTCTGGAAAATTGATCATTCTGCCCCTGTTCTGAATAAGTTGTTTAGTTGTTTGGTTAGTGTGATTTGTAAACAGCTTATTTGCAAAAATTTTTTAATTAAATAAATAATCTGTGCAGCAGAATTTGTTATTTTCTCAACAAAAATAAAGAAAAATGTTCAAACAAGAAATATAAAAAAGTTAATTTATATTTATATAACTAAAACATATCCGATCACATCAAACGAATATGTTACAGATACAAAAGTCAAATGCACCAGCAAATACTATTACAAAGTATAATAAGAGCCCATAAAAAAGAAAAAAATAACATGTTAAAATGACAAGTAAAAATATGATAATGTTAACTTTATAATGTAGTAGCATATCATGGTCCATGCCACCTGCATCTGACACTCCAGAACCCTGAGCAAAACTGTCTTGACTGGGAAATCGTAGAAATGGAAGAACTTGAACCACATGCGTTGGTCTCCCGTTGTGGTATTACCGAACTCTTAGCAGCTGTGTTGAATTGAGATATCGTAGAAACAGTTGCACTGTCGGTCCACTTGAAGAATTTACAGTCTTCCGGTCCTTGTCCCCACCGCAGGCACCTGTAGAATTGCCGCCCGTAGCTATGTGCTTGTCGTGACGTGAGTAGCAATGACGATAGCCCACATCGGCACATCACTTGTCTTGACTTCCCTGAATACCTCGAGTTCATTGTCCTGCAATTATTATAACCGTAAGCATATCCTGCTGATAGTCTCCGATGAATGTTGAAATCGCTCCATGGCTCCTCTAATCGACTCATTCTGAGATAAAATATAGAGTGTAATTGCTAAAACTTCTCTTGATGTCATTCTAGTAGAGTCATTCAAACCATGATGGTGTTGTAGTTCGTAGAGCAGATCGATAAAAACCTCTTTCGTCATATGAAACATTTTTGCAAAACGTGTCGGATGGCCTTGTAGTAACTCACCGACCCATTTATCACCAATATATGTTAATGTCATACATGGAGTTCGTTCGATGTATATGAAGTAGTAGTCATATAATAAAGTAAGAATAAACACAATCTTTCTAACATAGTGCAAATGTTCTGGATTCATCCTACCAAAAGTAGTTCAAAGATAATAGTTAATACTTTCAAACATTTAAAAGCATCTAGATGCAACAGTACAATCAGTACAATAAGTTTTTAGTAAAAACATCAAGTTAAACTTAAAAGAGTGAAATAAAAGAAGTGCTAGGAAAATAAATAACAATCCACATTACAACAATACAATCAGTTTTGAGATAACGAAAAGACAAGCTTTCTAAATATTCAGTTCTCCATGAAGGAACGTAAGAAATCGACTTATTCTCTACGGATTGGATCTTGTAGTAACTTAACACGGTTGAGATAAAATTTTCTTTCTTCACCTCAGCATGTGTATTTAGGATTCGAAGACACCCCTCCATGGATACATCCTGTGATGCATAAAGCTTAACAGAGCATGATTCAATAAGTTTTTCGATTGTGCTTCCGACGAATGTCGCTCCTTTCTTCTTTTTCTCCACCCTACGTCGTTTTGGAATGGAGGAGGATTCAGCAAGCCTTTCTTCGACTGACCTATGGATTTGACAAGGCACTTCTCTCGAGCCACTTATATTATAAGTTTCAAGAGCATTAGTTGTGCCAATAAACTCATGTTCAGATGGGGTGAAAGCATGTGCTCCCGTTGCAACAACCCTCTTGAACATACCATCCAGCTTCTCTTCCATTACTGGATCAATACCATTCATTTTGAATTTCTTAGCTACTGGCATGACCTACATGGTGAAGAAAAATTAATTAGTTAGATCATTTTAATATAACTCAAATTGAAATAATCTTTACCTGTAGTTTCTCAGCCCACCACTCCTCAGGAGCATCTATCATTCGTTTCAATGAATCCCAGCCCAAACCTGTAGTTCCTCTCTTAAGTTCTTTCCAAAATTTTCAATTCTTCTTTAATTGATTCCATTTGTTCTTAAATTTCATCCTGTCATAGTCTCTGTCTGTGAATTCTTTGAATTTGACAGAAACATTAATCCAACCTTCTTTGTTAAAATATGTCGTACGTCTATTTCCTAGCTCCACCTCCTTAAGGCAGGGATCACAGAAAATATTTGTTACTTCCCTGTCCCACATCGCAGATTATCCAACTTCTTTGCCTTTATTCATTGTGGTACTTACTAGTGAAAGGTTAAATAAGAAAAAATAACATTTAATAACATGACCCTAGAACTCCAATATTGATTAAAAATTCAGCTAGTTCTCAATATTATATATATATATATATATATATATATATATATATNTGATGTAGGAAATTCCGTTTGGGAACTTCATTGGGAAGATTTGCAGCAACTATCATCTCCCTGGTGCCCTTATCCTACACAGTAACCGATCATCAGCGGCTCACAAAAATAAAATAAAAAAGGGAAATTTACACATGCAGCACACATTTCTTATGTATTTACATATTTAACACCCAAAGTTTGATATTTATACTAATAATACCTTAGTGTCATAAACATATGCGTGAAAAAATACATATCACTTTTAAAAGATAGTGACTGCGATATTTTTGATGTGACGTTAAGGATTTGAGTGATATGCAAGTAAGTATCAATGATTTGATGTTAGATATGTAAATATACAAAAAGTGTGTGGAATGTATGTAATAATAAATGCCACAATAAAAAATGCATAAGGTCTAACCAAGCAAGGATTACAAAGACTTCTTACAGTTCATGCAATACATATAAATATAAGATTCCAAATTAGTGACTTTTATTTGGCTTTTATTAATCTTTAAAACCATAAAAATAAAGGAAATTTACATATATAGCACAAAATTCTTATGTATTTACATATCTCACATCTTGATATTTACATACATAGCATTTTGGTGCTTTAAACTTATGCATGAAAAAAGTGGATTTCACATTTAAAAAGTGATAATAGTGCTATTTTTGACATGAAATTAAGGATTTGAGTGTGCTATGTATGTAATGAATATTACATAGATAGCAAGAAGCCTCGACATATTGTGATTGTGAATATGGCTTAACAGACGCCAACAATCACTATGACGGCCCATATTCATCCAGATAATGAATATGGCTTCACTGACTGGCTGCAGGATCAATGAAATTCAACACGACCCCAAAAGGCATAAAATCTGCCAAAAATCTACCAAAAATCTAAATGAAAAAAATTACCATCATCAAAACAATTGAAACTGGAAGGAAGGAATACCTGCGACAAGCTACATTCAAGATCCAAACTTGCATTATTGAAATTTCTTGCTAATGGTATGACTTGCTCCCCGAGTTTATGACCTTGCTCAAGCCACGAACGCTCTGCATGGAAAAGAGCGGCCTCAGAAATCATCTGCTCTGCTTAAATAACCACTGAATATTTAAGAACGCCACAAATTCAGATCAACCCAGAAAACAAACTTTGAAGGTTGGCTGTCAGGTTGGTTAACAATATAATTGTAAAATCCATGTACAAAACTGAGAATGTGCAGTAACATATGATTGGATGAAAACAAAAGAAGATTTTGATTTTTATATAATTTTTTGATTGGGGGTCAGATGGACTGGAGTCGGTGAGGGTATGAAACAGTTGAGAAACACAAAAATTGACGCACTTGCCTTTTTGTAGGATCATAATCCCAGATGAATCAAATCCAGTCATGTCAGCAGCTTCTTCATTCTGAAATATAAACCTTTTCCAGCTCCCAAGGAAGCCGATTACTCGACCAAAAAAGTTGCTACCAACCAGAGCCGTATAAATAACCATAATAAGAGGATATATTTTATTAAAACCTTCACCAAAGAAAGGGACCGCATCATCAATATTGCCCATTCTCTGCATCATAGTTTCGGATGGCAAACATATTACACATGAATAATTTCAAAATTTTACACAGCGCAATATGTAATAGTTAGAATCCACTTTTTGCAACATCAGATTTAACCATCCCTACCATAACTAGGACACAATAAAAGACAATAGATACCTGAATCAATTTCATTCTCACTGCATCTCCCTATCTATAAACATTTTTATGCAAATAAGAGAATGATAAGGCAATCGTCTCAAGAAAAATAAAATGAACCATTCCTTTCATTTTTTTGATAAAATTTGCCTTCCAAAAACCAACGATGAAATCTTGACTGGATAATTAAATAGACATCAACATCAAAATAGAAATCAACATATGGAAACCAAAAACAATAAATTTAGACTCAGAAAAGGACTCTAGAGCTAAATTCCAGATCTTGAAGTGTTAAACGACAAAAGCCATTCTTAAATAAAACCAGTAGTCAAGCAATTATTCCTGTTCATGTAAAGTAACCAGAATGGATGAGCAAGAAATTCCAATGAAGAAAAAACCAAAAAAACAAATGAAGCGCAACTTACCGCTGCAAGTGCTTATTGACCTCATTTTGAGGTCATTACTCTTCTCATTAGGATCCTAAGATCCAACTCTAGGAGTTCCTATTGACTATCTTAGAATACTAGAATTGGGACCCACCCTTTTTAGAAATTCCAGTCACTTCCTATTTTCCAGTAATGTCTAGCATTTATGGCCTCAAAACTAATGTCTTATAGACGAGCGGTTAAGGGTTATTGTATGGAGACTCAGAGAAAAGTTCTCAATAGGATTTCAAACCCTAGGAAAACCTCCTCAAAACTTTATCGTCACATACACACACAAAATGCATAAAATTCACTACGATGTACAAGATCAAACTAAAATTGAGCTTAAAGGATGGGCGAAAATGCTAACTTCTCCGGATGACATCCGATGACGAAATGGACTGCGCCAACACATTCAGGACACCAATTTTAGTAGGAAAAGACACTCATATTGTCATAATTTCCGACAGAAAAAATCACACGCAAATCGACAAATTTGTCAAAACGATATCTGACGACGAAACGGACCACGCCAGCGGGTCCGGAACGTCAAGATTACCTAAAATAGACACTAATTTTGTTATGTTATGGCGCACGAATAAAAGAGACAGATCAAATTTTAATTTTCAAAATATTTGGTATTTTTATAATTATATCACTAATTATTAACTAATTTATAACCCTAAATCCTATTTGACCCTTAACCACACACGACTTTCCTCCAGTCGCACACGCGACATTCCTCTGCCTCGACCGAGAGCCGCTTGGGCGTGCCCTAGCTTCCGCAACTCATTTCCCAGGCACGGCTCGATCGCAGCCCTGGCTCGCCTGCCGACTCTTCCCCTCCCGCGTCTCCCCTGTCATTCGCGCACACGGCTCTCCTCCTCGAGCTCCGCTCGACCGAGCGGCTTTCTAACGATGAAGCTCCATCTAGCCGACTCTTCCTCTGCCCTAAGCTGCATTTCCTCCTCCCTAAATGCATTTTTTCTTCTCCCTTTACCTGATTCGGCCACCAGTGAGGCTAGTAGGTGGCTTCTCCTCTCTCCTTTCTTTGCTATAAAAAACCCCACTTTGGGGAGGTATAGGGTTGGCCGAAAAATTCTGAGAAGGGGAGGTGCTGCCATTTTTTTTATTCATCCTGTGTGCTTGAAATATTTGTGGAATTTTTGTTTTCTCTTGGGTAAAGTCTGAAAGGGAGGAGAAAAAGTAGTTGCATCCTTGGTTGCTTATTGTTGGATCTTTATTAGTCGTGCACATTTGTTGTTGTATTCTTAAGGCTTTTAGGAGACTTGTGCTTTTGCATCAAGGTTCCTAAGGGACTTTTTTTTTGCTGATTTTATCTTCTTAGGCTGGTTCTTGAGTTTACTATTGAATCTACATCAAGAGGTAATCTTCTTCCTCCTTTCTGCAAGTATTCAAAGGAAATATTTGATTCTCATGCCTTGAGTTTAATGTTAGGAATGAGAATAGTTATAGAATTGGGGAGCTGAAACATATGAGTGAAATGCATAAATTAAAAATACATTTTCTGAAAAATGTGAAGGATGCTAGGGAAGCTTGCACAATGAAATTACTTGAGAAAAGAAAAGTTTAAATTTATTCTCAGTTTGGGGCTTAGTGTTGGCTCCTTGTGGCTATTTTCTTTGTTCAAATTGCATGTTGGGTAGAAATTTAATTTTTCAGATTTCTTGTGTTGTCATTTACTTATTTGAAATACATGCTGATGAAATAATTGTTGCTGCCCTTATTTGAAAAGCATGTGAAAGCAAGACTTGGGCTTGTTTTAAGATTTAAAGCATGAAATAATTCTTATAAACATTACAATATAATATGAATGGGCTGCTTTTGTTCTTCTTGCTTGAGATATTTGGAAGTATCATAATGGTGGTTTTGAAATGAAATTTGCCCCTCTAGAAATGCATGTTACAATGGATTATCAAAGCTCTTCATTATTACTATTCATGTTTGAAATGAATATTGGAAAATGCAAGGCTGAAATTTTTTTTTATGCTCATCCAAGTGAATGTTAATATTAGTTTCAAAGCTGGATGACATGTTGGAGCCTTATTGGAAAATTCTCTGTTTTTAGCCTATTTGGTGGGCTCTGTTTGGCTCTTTTGGGACTGAACTTATGCAGGAAATTTTTGCCTTGTTTTGACCCATTTGTTGGGTTCGGTTTTGACTCTTTTGAGATGGATCCTTGCTGAAATTTTCCCCTGTTTTCCCCATATGGTTGGGTTCGGTTTTAGCTTCTTTTTAAATTAAATGTTGGCTAGAAAGTATATTTTTGTTTTGACCCATCTGGTAGACTTAATTTTGGTTTCTTTTTGGATTAAATGATTAGTTGGAAGTTATATTTTGTTTTGGCCCATTCGTTGGGTGCGGCTTTGACTCTTTTGGGTCAAATTCATGTTGGAAATACTGATATGTTTTCTCCATTAAGTGGGTGCGGTTTTGAATTAAATTATATTCTTGTCACTAGCCTTTATGAGGGGTTTAATTTGATTTAAGAAAGGGAATTGGTTCAACTCAAAAATATATCTGTTATGGATTCTCTTTTGCTAGGTTTAGTTGAGCTAAAAAAAAATTTATTCTGGTTTGCCCCTGTGCTGGGCTTGGTTTGCCTCTGTGTTGGGCTTGGTTTGCCCCTTTAGTGGGCTTGGTTTGGGCTCCTTTTGGTGATTTATGTTGGCTGAAATCTCTTACTGTTTGGACCATTCCTTGGGCTTGGTTTGCCCGTGTTAGGCTTGGTTTGCCCCTGTGTTGGGGTCGGTTTGCCTCTTTGGTGGGCTCGGTTTGGGCTCCTTTTGGTGATTTATGTTTGCTGAAATTCCTTCCTTATTTAGTCCTTTTTGGTGGGCTAAAATTAGCTCTTTGTTGGGCCCGGCTTGGTTGGAAGTTCTTCGTGTAATGTTCCTTGTGAAATTTTTTATGGGTAATCAAGTTTGTCATCCAAAAAATTCATGAATTGCAATATCTATCTCTATGTGANACAAGCCAACCCAAAATGTCATCATGTGAAATCAATGAGCCTCAAATACTAAAAGGATGCATGGTGATAATACTATTATGAAAACAAGCTCTCCAACTAATGAATGAACCTAAAAAACAGATCAACATCCTCATTTTATTTATAGGGACGAATCACAAAAAATTAGATAAAAAATAAATGAATATTTCATCACATATCCGTTGATCTACCGCTCCTTGCAAATGAAAAAATGTTTAATGCGAAGAAGAGGAATAAATGAGCAAGGAAGAAGTTTTACTTTCCAAGAATGTCGAAGGAGCTTGTCAACGAGGAAGAGGAGGCCGAACGGAATCATGGAGGGCGGACCTAAAAATCGGGGATGAGATTCTCAGGGAAAGATTTAAGAGGGAAGAAGAGATGAATGAGAGGAGGTAAGATCGAGATTTCTTCAAAGTCTGAGCAAGCTGCCTTCGGCGGAGGCAAAGCGGAGTAAGCTTTCCTCGGCGAAGGCAGCAGAGCGGAGCTTTGGCGGAGGCAGACTGTAGCTTCGGCAGAGGCAGGGCGGGTCTTCGGCGGAGCGGAGGCAGACCGGAGCTTCAGCGGAGGCAGAGCTGATCTGGAATTAAGGAGTGCGAATATGTTTTTAGGGCAAAAGGAGGGTAGGCGCGTAAAATATGCCCCAATCGCGCATTCGAAACGCTGATCGCGAGTCGATACCCGCAATCAGCTTTTCTCCAAATCGCAAACGTGATTATAAAATAAGTCACGCAAACACGCAAAACAAACGGTGCGGCGGTGTTTTCAAAAACGTCACCGCATTTATAAGCTGCCTCAAACGGGCCCTTAGACTCAGAAAAGGACTCTGGAGCTAAATTCCAGATCTTGAAGTGTTAAACGACAAAAGCCATTCTTAAATAAAACCAGTAGTCAAGCAATTATTCTTGTTCATGCCAAGTAACTAGAATGGATGAGCAAGAAATTCCGATGAGGAAAAAACCAAAAAAACAAATGAAGTGCAACTTACTGCTGCAAGTGCTTGTTGAGCTCATTTTGAGGTCATTACTCTTTTCATTAGGATCCTAGAATCTAACTCTAGGAGTTCCTATTGACTATCTTAGAAAACTAGAATTGAGACCCACCTTTTTTAGAAATTTCAGCCACTTCCTATTTTCCTGTGATGTTTAGTATTTATGGTCTCAAAATCGTCTTATGGAC
This sequence comes from Phalaenopsis hybrid cultivar, assembly GCA_002079205.1. Classification (NCBI taxonomy): domain Eukaryota; kingdom Viridiplantae; phylum Streptophyta; class Magnoliopsida; order Asparagales; family Orchidaceae; genus Phalaenopsis; species Phalaenopsis hybrid cultivar. The sequence continues at coordinate 45,387 of JXCR01133354.1, forward strand.
GAACGGTTAAGGGCTATTGTATGGAGACTCTGGGAGAAGTTCTCAATAGGATTTCAAGCCCTAGAAAAACCTCAAGACTTTATCATCACATACACACACAAAATGCACAAAATTCACTACGATGCACAAGATCGAACTAAAATTGAGCTTAAAAGATGGTGAAAATGTTAACTTCTCTGGATGACATCCGATGACTAAATGGACTGCGCCAACACGTCCGGGACACCAATTTTAGTAGGAAAAGACACCCATATTATCATAATTTCCGACACGAGAAAATCGCACGCAAATCGACGAATTTGTCAAAACGACATCCGACGACGAAACGAACCACGTCTGCGCGTCCGAAACTTCAAAATTACCTAAAATAGACACCAATTTTGTTATGTTATGACGCACGAATAAAAGGGACAGATCAAATTTTATTTTTCAAAATATTTGATATTTTTATAATTATATCACTAATTATAAACTAATTTATAACCCTAAATCCTATTTAACCCTTACCCACACATGGCTTTCCTCCAATCACACGCGACATTCCTCTCCCGGAACTCATTTCCCAGGCACGGCTCGATCGCAACCCTGGCTCGTCTGCTGAGTCTTCCCCTCCCGCGTCTCCTCTGCCATTCGCGCACGTGGCTCGCCTCCTCGAGCTCCGCTCGATCGAGCGGCTTTCCAACGATGAAGCTCTACCTAGCCGACTCTTCCTCTGCCCTAAGCTGTATTTCCTCCTCCCTAAATGCATTTTTTTCTTCTCCCTTTACCTTATTTGACCACCAGTGAGGCTGGTAGGTGGCTTCTCCTCTCATTTCTTTGCTATAAAAACCCCACTTTGAGGAGGTCTAAGGTTGGCCGAAAAATTCTGAGAAGGGGAGGTGCTGCCACTTTTTTTATTCATCCTGTGTGATTGAAATATTTCTGAAATTTTTGTTTTCTCTTGGGTAAAGTCTGAAAGGGAGGAGAAAAAGTTGTTGCATCCTTGGTTGCTTATTGTTGGATATCTATTAGTCGTGCACATTCGCTGTTGTATGCTCAAGGCTTTTAGGAGACTTGTGCTTTTGCATCAAGGTTCCTAAGGGAGTTTTTTTTTTGCTGATTTTATCTTCTTAGACTGGTTCTTGAGTTTACTATTGAATCTACATCAAGAGATAATCTTCTTCCTCCTTCTTTCTGCAAGTATTCAAAGGAAATATTTGATTCTCATGCCTTGAGTTTAATGTTAGGAATGAGAATAGTTATAGAATTGGGGAGCTGAAACATATGAGTGAAATGCATAAATTAAAAATACATTTTCTGAAAAATGTGAAGGATGCTAGGGAAGCTTGCACAATGAAATTACTTGAGAAAAGAAAAGTTTAAATTTATTCTCAGTTTGGGGCTTAGTGTTGGCTTCTTGTGGCTATCTTCTTTGTTCAAATTGCATATTGGGTAGAAATTTAATTTTTCAGATTTCTTGTGTTGTCATTTACTTATTTGAAATCCATGTTGATGAAATAATTGTTGCTGCCCTTATTTGAAAAGCATGCGGAAGCAAGACTTGGGCTTGTTTTAAGATTTAAAGCATGAAATAATTCCTATAAACATTACAATATAGCATGAATGGGCTGCCTTTGTTCTTCTTGCTTGAGATATTTGGAAGTATCATAATGGTGGTTTTGAAATGAAATTTGCCCCTCTAGAAATGCATGTTACAATGGATTATCAAAGCTCTTCATTATTACTATTCATGTTTGAAATGAATATTGGAAAATGCAAGGCTGAAATTTTTTTTTATGCTCATCCAAGTGAATGTTAATATTAGTTTCAAAGCTGGATGACATGTTGGAGCCTTATTGGAAAATTTTCTCTGTTTTTAGCCTATTTGGTGGGTTCTGTTTGGCTCTTTTGGGACTGAACTTATGCTGGAAATTTCTGCCTTGTTTTGACCCATTTGTTGGGTTCGGTTTTGACTCTTTTGAGATGGATCATTGCTGAAATTTTCCTCTGTTTTCCCCATATGGTTGGGTTCAGTTTTAGCTTCTTTTTGGATTAAATGTTGGCTGGAAAGTATATTTTTGTTTTGACTCATTTGGTGGACTTAATTTTGGTTTCTTTTTGGATTAAATGATTAGTTGGAAATTATATTTTGTTTTGGCCCATTCGTTGGGTGCAACTTTGACTCTTTTGGGTCAAATTCATGTTGGAAATGCTTATATGTTTTCTTCATTAAGTGGGTGCAGTTTTGACTTAAATTATATTCTTTTCACTAGCCTTTATGAGGGGTTTAATTTGATTTAAGAAAAGGAATTGGTTAGACTCAAAAATATATCTGTTATGGATTCTCTTTTGCTAGGTTTAGTTGAGCTAAAAAAAAATTATTCTGGTTTGCCCCTGTGTTGGGCTTGGTTTGCCCCTTTGGTGGACTCGGTTTGGGCTCCTTTTGGTGATTTATGTTGGTTGAAATTCCTTCCTGATTTAGTACTTTTCGGTGGGCTAAAATTAGCTCTTTGTTGGGTCTGACTTGGTTAGAAGTTCTTTGTGTAATGTTCCTCGTGAAATTTTTTATGGGTAATCAAGTTTGTCATCCAAAAAATTCATGAATTGCAATATCTATCTCTATATGAGAACGTTTAATGTGAGCGTTGTCATGTCTTATATGATGAAAGTAGGTTCGGTCCTAATGATTTATGGTAGCTTGTCCATTCACTCTCTTATGTATAACAAAAGTGGTCATTCCTGGCTTTGTTCTTTGTTGTGAGCATGTTTAATGGTTTTTTGGCTGCTGCCCTTTACCCGTAAGCATCCTAGTTGGTTTCCCTTTTGTCCTGTTAGATTGTTCTTTGCTGCCCCTATTCAAAGGGTGCTAGAATCTGTTTAGATCTTGAAGAACTTAATTTCACATGTTTGGTTTTATCTCTTGATATTTCCTCTGTTCAGATATATGTTGGAGCTTGTTTTAATACTTCAAGAAGTCTATTTTGCGGTTCAGTTTTGGCTCTTAATTATGGATGCCTGTTTGAAACATATGAGGATGATTTTATTGGATTTTTGGTGTTCTGTGTTGCTCCCCTTGGCTGTCCTTGGCTGTGAATCTCCATGTTCCGGATTCGTTGACTCTCCATTGGATGTTCCTGGCTGTGAACATTTCTTATAATATCATTCTGTTCTATTTAAATGTTTCCTGTTTATTAGGTAATGAATATTTGGCTAAATGTGCTATTTCAGAGCAGAGTTGAACTTTTTATATTGTGTCTACTTGTGATCCTATTGTAGTCTTAACTTGGGCTCGGCTGACCCTCCTTGGTGTCTTTGCCCGTAAGCTTGATGGCTGATTCCCTCTTTATGGTTTTGGTCTCTCTTTGGTACCTTGACCCGTGAGTTGAACCTGGACGGGCTCCTCCTATCACCCCTACCCGTGAGCCTATTTTGGGTGGTTCTCCTTGTTGCCCTGGCCATGAGTGGTTATGTGCAATCCTTTGAAAGAAGTGAGGTTAATCCTTTGAAAGAAGTGAGGTTAAGTGGTCTGGGAATTCTTTCTAATTTAATGTGAAATTGAGTATTTCGATGTTGGTAAAATAAAATTTGTCAATTCTTGACGTTTAAGAGAATTCAAAATGCTCTTTTGCAAGGAACGATCTGTTAAATGTCTGGAAAGGATACCCGCCTTAGGTTGATCCAATTAATAACATTTGAGAAAATTATATCCTTCTTGGGTTGATTCGAGGATCTTGGGCTCTATCTTTAGATCCTTTTTTATACAGTTTTGAGGATTGTTTCATCCTTTACCCTTCCGATCTTTTGAGTGGATCAATTTCTCCTCTCTCTCATCCCAATTTTTGTTCTTTTTTTTTTCCTTACTTTTTGGTTCGGTTTTCTATGTTTATGTCTGATACATAAGTGTTCGTGTATAGTTTTTTGTTATATGTGAAACCATCAAGCAATGTCGCAAGTAAGTCGATTTTGTTTTAGGGCGTAGGGCGATGATGACAAAGGCACGCCGGTGGTAGAGCAGAATGATATATCATCCTACAACATCAGAACTCAATTCTGGGACCTGATGAACTGTAGAATGAAAGTATCATTCACCGACATAAGACTAGAGGGGGACCTGTACCTTCTTAGGTTGTTGGTGGTCTTATGCCCGATGGTGTAATCGATTCGTGAACAACTATTCTTTTCTTAAAACTGATAAGAACGGATAAAATGATTTATAAAATATTTTCACTACAAAAATTGATACAACTTTCTTTTTGTATGTTTGAAATTCATATGCATGCCAAAAATAATAAATTTTAAATATATATCACAACTTAGTTGTCCACCTGTTGATCACCAATTCTGGGCCAAGGAGTATCCTCCTAAGTTAGGTTCAGTAGGATTTCTTTCTAGTGGAGTGGCGGGTTTTATACATTCGGTTATACATTCGGGTGGTCGGGTAACGTTCGACATCCCTCGAGTACAAATATATATTTGAGTCTAGCCCCGACCCGAGTGCTTGCGGTCCCCTCTTTTCAGACTTTTTCATATGTTTTATTGGATTTTGGACAAAGCACTCGTAGTCTCTTTTCTCCGGGATTTTCCCAAGGTTTTGATAGTTTTATTTAAATTACTACTCATCGATTTTCTCGAGTCTTTCGTCCTGATTTATTTGTCGATTTTCTCGAATTTTCCAAACAACGTATCTTTTGTTTATACAGTGAATAATAGTTAGCTTAAAAGAGCAGTAGACTTCCCAAATTTACAAGTGTGATTTACATTGCAACATTTTTATTTCCTAACAAATTGTATTACTCTTCTAGCATGTTATACTGTTTTTCTTAGTATGTTATACTATTATTTCAGCATGTTATACTGTTATTTCTCTTTACTATACATTATAATGTTCTTTTCTTTTATACTTCATACTTTGTTACTTTCATACACACTATACCATAGTTTATATAGAAATTAACATCAAACCTGGAGGTGCTACTACAAAGAGCTTTGGAGCGAATACTGTGGGCAGCACGACGAGGAACAACTTCAAGGTGGATTATCAACATCAAAACACTTTCACATCACCGAACACATTCCTTAGTTTAAATAACAACCCGTAGGAGTTCGATGTGGTTTGCTTAGCGCAACGTAAACCCTCACATATCACTTTTAGGCTTTTGTACAACCCTGTTGTGCAATTATAACTCCTAATACCTTAGGATTCCGAGGTTATCGTACGGTACAGTGTAAATCCTCATATCTTTTTAGGTTATTTGCACGAACAGATATCGTGCGAACATAAGTCTTAAATTCTAAATAAATTGCAGGATTAAACATTAAATAAGATCATTTCAAAAAACATAAAGCCAAACAATAGGATATTTGGGAGGTCATCGGGATTCCCCAGATCAGTGATATCCTCTATTCTTGGCTCTTTAGATTTCTTAAAATAACTGTTCCTATTTGAGTCATTCTCATTTGATTTTCTCATATCCAATCTTGGAAAACTAAACTTTGAAATCTAGAAAGTAAAACCACTAATTTTAATCGAGAGTTTTTGTAAGTGACCCCGGTCATTTAAGATGTAATTAACTATAGGGGCATGTCTCTATAGAGAACTTGGAACTCAAGTAAAATAAACCCTATCTAATTTTTATATTAGGTAGGAGAACTTGTTGGCCTCATATAAAATATTTCGCAGACCAAACGGATGTCACAAATTCTTTAGTTTAGATGATTGAGCCTACTACAAGTGATATATTTATTCTTCGGGATAAATATATTACTTGTGATATCGTGCTTAGTCATCTAAACTATCCAAAATATGAAAATTGTTTGGTTTCACATATTTTTTTAAATCAAAATGTTACTTCCAAAAATCATATTCATATCAAAATTATTTTCATATTTTCTTATATTTTTTAAAACCAAAATTAAAACGGCCGACAATGCTAAAAAGTTATCATAAAATTATTAGTTGGGGATAAAATCCAACTATGCACTATTTCAAAGGCTAATCGTGCCTTCTTCATCAAATAGGTTTCTTAAAGTAGTTAGTTGCACATGTAATTAAAATATCAATGAAGTGGAGTATAACTAGAAAAAGAAGACTAAGGAAAAGATAACGTTTAACATCAGCTGCAAGCATCACCAACAAATCAAGCCAAGTTTAAATACGTTAAACAAAGGAAGATCAAGGATACTTACCTTTTCAAAAACAGTTTTTTCATCAACATCAAGACGTATAAGATTCAGAAAATTATAAGAAATTGGAGGTGCATAACGTGCAACCATTCTGCCACGGAGAAAATAGACCATAAATGAGCAGTTCCATATATTTGACGAATAAGAGTTTGAAGAGACTTACGAGCATATCATAAGCAAGCTGACTGAACTTGTTTGTCTTGGTGTAAATGAATAAAACATGAGCATTCCAATCTTGAACAACGAATAGTATGTGCAAATACACATATACATAAGAGGAATAAATGCCGCAATCTGTAAAAGCATAATCTTTATCATTGATCAAAACTGAAATAAAATGATTTCAAAGTCAGTACAGAAGAGGACCCTCGTTAGTCAAGCATTAATATTTAAAGCACAAGCTTGAAACATAAAATGTACACTCAGGATTGACATTGCCGGAACGGAAATTATAATTATATTTACTGTGAAACCCCTTAAATAAAATATAGTCAAATTCTTAAACATCCAGGCACTTTTTTGTGTAACGGTTGGAGTTTCATAAAAAATTCGAAAGTTAAGTGTGCTTATATGGAACACTCTTTGAATGTATGACATCTTGAGAAGTTTACACTAATAGGATAAAACCATGAGGTCCTCAGGCCAAAGCGGACGACATCTTGATGATTGAGAGTTTGAAATATTGTAAATGGCAATAGTGTTACACCAACCTGAAAAATGGGAATTAAGTGTACTATAAAACAAAGTGCTACGCTATGCGAACCACCTCCTAAACACTAAATGGAACTCGATTGCTATATGGTGGGCGCCACCTCTTGAATCTAGAGGAACCACCTCTAGAATCATATCTTCTTGATGGATGATTATGGGCTAAGATAACAAACAAAAACTTGAGTTATTTAAATGAGGAAGATTGTGAAACACCTTCAATAAAATAAAACAAAACTCTTAACATTGAGATGTTTTCTAATGCAGCGGTTAGAATTTCATCAAAAACTTCAAAGTTACGCACGTTCACATGAGAGCGCTTTTGGGATGACCGGCCCTTTGGGAAGTTACACCAATGGGATAAAACCATAAGGCCATTAAATCAAAGCAGAAAATATCTTGATGGGAGAGAGGTTGGTCTGTTACATTTACTGGCACAGGGAGTAAAAGCAATACCTAAAAAATTTAGCATATGTGAATGCTTTTCCAATTTACTTCAACCTTGAAAACAAAGGATGCATAGTATAAAAAGAGCAGAAAACAGAGTTCCAACAATGCATCTAAACTAAGAGAAGTCAACTGAACAGCTCTCTCAAGGGCTCAACAAGCCAAACAGGTATTGCAAACCAGTTGAAAATGTGTTCGTAAGGAAAAAAGATCAGTTACAAGTTCATGTCTGAACTGATATTCTGTGAATTGCGCTTTAAGAGTGCTCCCCAGTTCAGAACGAAATGGAAAGCAACCACTTAGAAGAAGAATGATATGCACAAAATGGGTGGCCAAATTTCACCAATTGAAGCAGAATATGACATTGAGCAAGTTAACATCAATTCATTCATATTTTAAGTGTATCCAATGTCATAATATCCATCATTAATCCCTGTTTGTGACAGCCACCACAATAAATTGAGTTTGATTGGACAACTTAAAATAACCTCAAAGCATTCTGTTTCAGATAGGAGCAACCATGAAAATAAAAAATACAACAAACTTCTAAAGGGAGTTGATGCAAGTGAGAAACATAATCTAAAACAAGTTCCTCAAAGAAAATTGAATATGAAAAAATATATGAACTTGCCTTGAGACATATAATAGCTAAAAAATGAGATGAAAATTTTTAGGCAAAAAAAAAAAACTCCAAACCATTCAAGCATTTACCTGAGAAAGCATTTCCTGTTTCCCAACTGCATTTATAAGAATGGAAAAAAGAGACAAATCAACCCCGCTCGGCAAAAGCGTAGCTTCAGCTAACAGGATGGCGACTGACATGCAACCAAGTAAAACAGCTGTGCATTTTTTAAGTTGTTTGTGGAGAATGCAGCGCCACACAAATTCTACAAATCCAGACGGTTTTTTTATCAATTTCAGTATAATTCAGCAGCTTGTGACCCAACCATGAAAACACGTTATATAAGCCAAGATACCGAATTCAAGACTGATTAAGAAGTTTACCCATTGTATCCAGAAAGGATCCAAACGTGCCAGTCCGACTTCCTCTAAAACTTGAAATATATTTCCTGTGGGCATCCAGCGAATCTTATTCAACAACAATATCAAAGTATAATCTGGATAAAAAACATTTCAAACAGCCATGCAAAGCTAACTTTTGAGAGCTAATAATACACGTTCAAGTAGCAAGAAAAGTGATTCAAAAATGTATATATATATATATTTTCCATCAAAGCATAACAGATCATTGCTTTAATATCCATTATCTGTAACACTTATATCCCCTGAATATCGACCCAGTAACCCCTAAACGCTAATCCATAATCTTTAATCCTTAAATGCTTAATTTCCCTAAACACCTAAACCCTTAGAAATAAACCACCTAAACTCCTAATCAATATTTTAATAATCTAAAGTGCAAGACTTTTATAGTCACGTTACAATAAACAAAAGTTTCATAAAATTTACACTATCAAGTATAAAGTAAAATTAACTGTACATGATAGCTTATTACTCAGCCAGATTAGGGAAAAATAAAAAAATTATTGAGATGTGAATCTTAAATAAAAAGACAACATCCAGATGGGATTCTGTTGAAAAAACTAGAAATTAGGATGTAGTTTTAACATTTATTTTAGCTTTGCTTAGTAAAAAAAATAGCAAGCTGCATGGAACAATGATACTTTAAAACAAAGGACATCTTATTCTATTTACACAAATGGCACAGAAAGATTTGTATTGTCTTTGTTCCCTCAGCCACAGCTAACCAAACTCATACACTGATGCTCTTGTCCCTCTCCCACAATTTATTTTCCACTCTTTCTATGTCATGCTCCACGACAACACTAGTTATTACATGCAATGAATAAGAGAACTCAAGCAACAACAACAATAACAAAATCTTTATCCCACTAAGTGGGGTCGGCTACCTAAATCTTTTTTCTCCATTGCATTCTATTTAGTGTCATATTTTCATCAAATTCTAATAAATTAAGAACATTTTTTATACAATATGCCCAAGACTTCCTAGGTGTACCTCTGCCTTTCTTAACATAAATCGAATCTAAAACATCTACTCTTCTAATCGGATAATCAGATGGTCGACGTTTAATGTGACCAAACCATCTAAGACGACTCTCTCTAATTTTGCCCGTCACTGGAGCTACACCAACCCTAGCACGGATATATTCATTTGGCATTTTTTCTCTAAGTGTAAAGCCACTCATCCACCAAATCATTCTCATCTCAGCAACATTTAACTTAGTTTTATGCTTCTCTTTTAAAGGCCAACATTCAGCGTCATAGAGCATTGCAGGTTTCACCACCATCTTATAAAATTTTCCTTTCAGTCTAAACAATATTTTTCTATCACACAATAGGCCTGAAGCATTCCTCCACTTCAACCAACCAACTTGAATTCTACTAATAACATCTCCATCTATATCACCATCACTTTGAACAATAGATCTAAGATATTTAAAGAGTTCAGACCTTTTAATTATTTGATCACCCATAGTTACAATTTTGTCACTAGAGCTACTACTACTAAAATTAAATTCCATGTATTTAGTTATAGTTCTACTCAAACGAAGGCCTTTAGACTCCAATGTAGACCTCCACAATCCAAGTTTTTCCTGAGTTTTCTCTCTCTTCTTATCCAACAGAAGGATATCATCCGCAAAAAGCATACACCAATGTACATCCTCCTGTAAATGTCCAGTAAGACCATCCATAACTAAAGCAAAAAGAAATGGGCTTAAAGTCGATCCCTGATCTAATCCAACAAAAATAGGAAAATATTAGGTCAATCCTCCTTCTGTTTGAACACAAGTAATAGCTCTAGTATACATATCTTTAATGACTTCAATATAGACCTCCAAATAAAAAAAGAGAAATTACATACACAACAACCATTCTAATACATTTACTTATCTCACATCCAAACTCTCATTTTTTACAAACCAAGCACCCAACGTAATCCATTTCACCGCTCTCCAACGGTGAAATCCACAATTTCATACATAGGTAGGGTGATGGTTTTCTAAAAATCAAAGTTTGGGTGTAAAATAAGTAAATGCATAAGAATTGGGTGCGGGTGCTACGTATGTAAATTTTCCTATAAAATAAAATAAAATAAAATAAAATAAAAATAACTATCTTGTCAAAGACCCCATCATCTTAAGCAGATTCCACACCTTGAATTTTAAAGCAGATAACTTGCTGATACAATGGTGCAATAACTTCAACTTAACTGACATCACACGAAAAGGTTGGCATGGAGCTTTCTTTTCTTCTAGTGAAAAGGAATGTATGAAATCCATTTGAAGGAATTCTTGAGGTACAGAATTCTATCATTTAGTTTTGAATAAGAACAAAATTCTAAGCCTTTTTATGAATATAAAATTAGAGACTGGAAAAATGAGGTCGTGGGAGAGGGACATAGTAGATGGGATTGGTTGGCATTCATGGTAAATTTGCAAAGACAATAAGGCTAAAACATTCAACAACACCCACATCTATTTATGCAATGTAGACATATTTTAGTTGAAAACAAAATACACCATAAAGCAAAAAAAAATTCTTTGAAAATAATGCAAACATCCTAAAAAAATAATGAAGGAGAGAATTAACGGCAAACTAACCATCCAGATGAATCACGGCAGTCAAAATTCTTTATAGTGTCTTCCAATTCAATGGCCTCCATAACATAAGTCAGATATTCACTGCAAAAAGTTTTCAAAACAAGATGAGCAAGACTATTTACAGTGAGCATAAACTTCAATAAGATAAAGTTAAGCCAAATTTCCATACTGCCAAAAGATTTCTACAAAAAAAAAATCAATTTAAAAATCATAGAACCTTTTTCACCATCCTTAAAAACAGCTGTTTCTGACTACTCTTAACCATTAAAGCAAACACATTAACTACATCACTCATTGCAGCTTTCCACCCCTATACTTGGTTTTACCTTTAGTTCACTTATTGTTTGAGTCAACTTATCCTGCGGCTATAAGCATCATTAGTATTGTTAATGTGACCAGGCTAGAGCCATTTGTGGCACTTGAATTATCTTGGAATGTGGACTTTGATTGATGGGCCCCTCTATGTGACCAACCATCTTCACCACCACCACCACCACCACCACCACCACCACCACCATCATCATCATCATCATTAATATTATTATTATGTCAATTAATGCATTTCAATCCCAAGCCTAAATGAGAAAGATTGAGGTTTGGTATCACGCTATAATTAGTTATAAAACTCCATAAAATATATTGAAATAAATCCAAATTTAAAATTTTGAGAACGCCAACACACTCTACAGAAGCTACACACCATGTGTTAGAGGTCATATTAAGAAATAATTTATTCCCGTGAGTTGTGGAATAAATTATTTCATTAGATTGTGAATTATTTTCTTTCTTATTTTATATTCATTTCCTTGGAATATGAGTAATTTCCTTTCCTATTTTAGGCTTTCATATTTTATGTAATTTCTTTTATCTCCAAATAATTAATATAAATAAATTAATTAGAAATATTAGGTAATAATTTTTTCCTTTCATACTATTTATTTTTTATTGTATTTCCTAATTTATTTATACCCCCTTTAATATCAATAAAATAATTTCACTTTATTTCGCAATAGTTTGAATTTCAACATGGTATCAAAGACAAACTTTGTACCCCAACCACCAGTCCTCCGTCCAGAGCCATTCAAACTCCCTTTCTTCTATCGTCCTTGTTGACCTCATTTTTAGTGAGGTCTTAGTCTCCTACTCTTAGAACCTAGGATCTAGCCTTAGGAGTTTCTTGTTGACCATCCTAGCGGACTAGCAATGAAGCCCACCTCCCGTAGAACTTCAAGTCACTTCTTGACTCATTTTTGTGAAGAACTCGCATGAACTCAACTTTTAGTTGCAAAGGCTCAAGACCAGCATGTAGAGGGCCCGAAATTGAGTTCCTATACGATCAAATAGCCTTAGATGAACCCTTTGTGACTCGATTATTCGTGAACGCCGCAATTCATGCACTCCCTGCACCACACATGACTTTGACTTGAATCGACTCGCCCAACGGCGAACTCGTCTGGACGACCCCGGATGACGAAACGGACTGCGCCAACGCATCCGGAACGTCAACTTTAATTAGAAAAGACACCCATATTGCTGTGGTTCCACACTCGCGCGAACTACACGAAAATCGATGCACATTTCTTTTAATTAGCGGTGTGCGGACCCGGACTCCGCCTAGGTCATACCCGGGTTCGATTCAGGCTCGATATAGATTAAGCACGGGCTAATCACTTCAGCTCAGAAATTTCAAAATTCAAAATTTAAATTTCAAATTTCTCATTTAATCTCCCCCCATAAAGCTTTTCCAATTAAGTTGGCTGCCAGAAAGGAAAACATTCAATCTCCCGCCAATTGCTTCGCATAACGGCTCTCGAGCCCGCTCCTTTGATGAATTTGGCCCTGCTTCTGTTCTAAAAGGGGAACGCTGGCTTCTTCCTCGGGGGCTCGGCAAGATTCAACACCTTGTTACTTCTCACGCTAGATCCCGTACACCTCCTTCACAGATCAAAATCCTTCGCTCGCTCCCGCTTTCGTCTACTTCCTCTCTCGCGTGACCCAAGACTTCTTCCTCGGGTCTTCCTTCCTCTGTCGCCGAACGGACGANTTATATTCTGCTTGGACGAGAACCAGAATTGGTTGCAAAAGCTTTCACCATTAAGTCCAAGGTGTGTTCTTTTGTTCTGTTCTGCGTTTGATGGCATATTTTGCCTCTTTTTTCGTCAATTTGATTGCATAGGAGTTTGTTAACTGCAAATAAGTGTGAATTGATTTGTCTGAGCGACCATAAACAACAATTATGAAAGATTTACATACACATGATTAAATAATTATGTATTTACATATATTACACCTAAATGTAAATTTTTACATAGACGCCACCTTGCCTATGCATGAAATGTGTATTTCATATTTTAGAAGTTAAAATGGTTGTATTTTTTATGTGATATGAAAGATTTGGGTGGTATAAATATATAAAATAAAGTTTAGGTTAATTTATATAAATATATAGGAATTGGGTGGTATGTATTTAAATGCCCCAACAATTATTTTGAATTGTTTACAGCTGTGAGGATGGTAATGTGTTTTGCTCTTCATCATGTTATGCTCTATTTGTTATTCCCTTTGTGCGGACAAATAGTTTGGGAAAGAAAACATTTGAACAAAACAAAGTGGGAGAATCAACATTTGCAATGGGAGAGAAAGTCGGGTTAGCCATAAAACTTGGTTTATTCTTTGGAATATTTTTCATACATGCCACTCAATTCTTATGTATTTACATATGCAAAACCTAAACTATAATTTTTACGTACATGCCACTTAATCCGTGCATGAAAGGCATATTTCACATTTTAAAAGTTAAAATGATGGTATTTTTATGGGATATGAAAGATTTGGGTTATATAAATGTAAAAAGTAAAATTTAACTGTTAAATATGTAAATATATAGGAATTTGCTGTAATGTATGTATGCCCCTTTTTTAAGTAGCAAATTTGGTAACTTTATTCAAATTTCCACATGAGCTTGTTGACCTCATTTTTTTAGTGAGGTCTTAGTCTCCTAATCTTACAACCTAGGATCTAGCTTTAGGAGTTCTTTTTGACTATCCTAGCGAACTAGCAATGGAACACACCTCCCGTAGTACTTCAAGCCACTTCTTGACTCATTTTTGTGAAGAACTCGCATGAGTGGTCCCAAGCACTCAACTTTTAGTTGCAAGGGCTAAGGACCAACATGTAGAGGGCCCGAAATTGAGTTCCTATAACATGTAGAGGGCCCGAAATTGAGTTCCTATAGGATCAACAGCCTTAGGTGAACCATTTGTGACTCGATTATTCGTGAACGACGCTTTTCACGCACTTATTGCACTACACACGACTTTGACTTGAATCGACTCGCCTGTCGGCAAACTCGTTTGGACGGCCCCGGATGACGAAACGGACCGTGTCGACGCGTCCGGAACGTCAACTTTAGCTAGGAAAGACACCCATATTGTCGGGGTTAAGCGCGCGCACAGTTTGCACGGAAATCGATGCATTTTTCTCCATTAGCGGTGTGCGGGCCCGGACTCCGCCCAGGTCATACCCGGGTTCGATTCAGGCTCGATATGGATTAAGCACGGGCTAATCACTTCAGCTCATAAATTTTAAAATTCAAAATTTAAATTTCAAATTTCTCATTTAATCTCCCCCCATAAAGCTTTTCCAATTAAGTTGGCTGCCAGAAAGGAAAACATTCAATCTCCCGCCAATTGCTTCGCATAACGGCTCTCGAGCCCGCTCCTTTGATGAATTCGGCCCTGCTCCTGTTTTAAAAGGGGCACGCTGGCTTCTTCCTCGGGGGCTCGGCAAGATTCAACACCCTGTTACTTCTCACGCTCGATCCCGTACACCTCCTTCACAGATCGAAATCCTTCGCTCGCTCCCGTCTACTTCCTCTCTCGCGTGACCCAAGACTTCTTCCTCGGGTCTTCCTTCCTCTGTCGCCGAACGGACGAAGCCGCTCGCCTCCTCCCGATCGAAACCCCGCTCCGCTCTTCCTTCTCACGCCGAACAGCCGCGGGACGCTGCTCTTCTCCCGCACCGAAGCCGCAGAGCATCTGATCGATCCCATCTCCCGCACGCTCCACTGCGACTCGCCGCTTCCCCTCTCTGCCTCACGTCGAAGCCCTAGTCTCTCGCCTGTTCCCCCTCTGAAGCACTCATCTGCTTCGCCTCTCCCGTCGGCTCTCCTACCCGTGCCCGACACCCTCGTCGCCTTTCTTGTTTGACACTCGGGATTAGAGTTAGCCGGGAAAGCGACCACGGGATCGCCGTGTGTAAGGCCTTCGAACTAAAATCTCTACACAGTTGCAGGTATGTTTCCTGAACACCCTTTTCCTTACATTTTTTTTTATTTTCAATAATAAAAGGAAATCTGTTGTTATTGATTATTGAGTGTATACCCTAAATCAATCAGTTCTTCTTTCTCAGCATAAGACAATTTCATTTGCNAAGGCCTTCGAACTAAAATCTCTACACAGTTGCAGGTATGTTTCCTGAACTCCCTTTTCCTTTCATTTTTTTTATTTTCAATAATAAAAGGAAATCTCCTGTTATTGATTATTGAGTGTATACCCTAAATCAATCAATTCTTCTTTCTCAGAATAAGACAATTTCATTTGCTTTTCTATTGAAGTATGATATGGTTCTTCATTCTAGAAAAGTTTTGTTCTAAATTATGTAATTTAGGAGAGCTTTTGTAATTTATTTTGACTGAATAATCTTTGGAGAACACATTTTTACTGATTTTGAAGAAATATAAACAATACTTCAATTATATGTTTTCGCANCCTTCTTTTAGTGCCGACAACCGCTACCATATATTTCCATGCGTAGGATCATCAAACCAAAAGTACCATAAAAGCCCATATAAGAGTTTAAGTGCTAATTATGTAAATTTAATAAGAATTAATTGATATGTGTATTATACCTGCAAGAATACCAAATCCATATGCAACAAGATCGGGCTCAACCTCAACCTTAGTCAAGCCAATTCAAACATATACAAAGGTTAAGCCAACCTATAGCTTTCAGCATAATATCTTAGCATGCCTCAATTCAAAAATAAATCTATGAATTTTCTCTTCAGAAATAATTTTGCAATGCAAGTCTCGCTAGCTTCCTTCACGTTTTCCAGAAAATGTATTTTTTTTATTTTTGCACAACTCACTCATATGTTCCAACGCCTCAATCCTATAACCACTCTCATTCTTAACACTAAACTCAATTAGTTCTTGAAATGGCCTTAATTTCCCAATTCCAAGTATACTAAAAAAAAAAGCATTTGGGGGCAATCTCAAGTGACGCAAATTGGAAAGATTACTCATATCGTCAGGCAAGAGATCATAAGAGCAAGATTCCCAACCACATTATATAGATTATGAACCGTAAATGATAAAGACTAATCAGAGATCTTGGCATTCGAGTGAGATTTACAATAAGATTCAAATATCGAAGATGCTTTAAATTTTTAATGACCTCAGACATCTTATTTTCTTCTGACATGGAGAGTGTATGAACAGCAAACGAATGCTTCATGATGCCTTCTAAAATTTCAGTAAGTATTTCAAAAAAAAATCCTTGCTCATTTCTCCCACTAAAAAAAAGTGAATGCAAGTTTTCAACATCTTAAGCGCATCCTACCAAGTTTAAAATATATTCAAATCAAACCTTTAATTCAACCAAGAAAGCCTCTTAATGCAAATCCGAAACAACTTCGAAGCAAACCCAGGAAAGATCCGGCAGCACCTCTCCCTCCGAAAATTTGAGAGTGGGGGAGGTGAGCCGAAAACAGCGATATAGAGAAGGCGATAAGATCGCGATAAGGATCGCGTATGAGTGCGAAGCGAAGAGGAAGGCTCCTCCCATCAGGCGACTGAGGGACGGCAGGAGATAAGATCGCGATAAGGATCGCGTATGGGGCGAGAAGTGTGCGGCTCGAGGAGGGCGACCAAGAGGGAGGAGAGGGGCTCGGCCTCACATGCAAACGGGAGAGAGAGGCGTGAGCGAGCGAAGGATTTAGGGATTTGGATTTAGGATTAGAGAGAGGGGAAGAAAAAAGAGATATATAATAATAATAATAATAATAATAATAATAATAATAATAATATCATTATTATTATTATATATTTCATTTTGTATGTTTTCTCCCCGACATGTCATTGTCGTGAAATGAACATCCTCTTTAGGCAAAATCGATGTTCCGGACGCGCCAGCACAGTCTGTTTCGTCAACCGGGTCGTCTGGGCAACCTTGTCGCCGATCGGATCAAAAACGCGTCAAAATTTAATTTTTGTCAAAATTTTAGTTCAAGCTCAATTAATGAGGATGGTGTAAATGGTTGATATGAGATATTTGGAAAAGATTTGAAGTGATTTAGAGTTGATCGGGAGGGTCAATTTGGTGGATTTTGGGCATTTAGCCAATTTGGGGGTGTTGGGCTAAACTTGGGTCTAGGTTAGGCTACGGTTGGGTTAGATCCAAATTGATGATTCAAAATGGTTAGGGGAATGTTATAAAGAATTCTCAACATCAATTAAGTGTCAATTTTGGGGTTAGGGTAATCAATTTGGTGGAATTTAGGGGCATAGCCAATTTGGGGCAAATTTGGGGATTTTGAATGTTGGTTGAAATTGAGTGAAATTGAGGCTTAGTCAGGGTCAATTAAAGGTCCAATTTGATGCGTAAGATTGTTATGAAGAGTTTAGGATTCAAATTGGGGCAAATTTGGATCAAATTGAGGTCAATTGAAGAGTTCAAATTGATTTCGAGGCAAAAGACTAAATTGGGAAATTAAATGAATTGAGGTGTTTTGCGCCACGAACCAATGGAATCTCCATTTGGGTCATTTATGTACTGGTGCTAGCTCCCCAGCCTAGGGCTAAAGGGTCTAGAAGACCATTTACATGAGTCTCCCAAAGGATCGAGGTATGAAAGTCAACAAGTTTAGGTTCGTGGGTATGAATGAATGGGGATGGAAGTGAGTAACAATGAGTGAACAGCTCTAGACAAACATCCAAGGTCAACCATAACGTTAAGCAGTCCTATGGACTCATATCAGCTACTCTATATTGACCCCACCTACTAAGTGCTAGAGGTTATGACCAATATGGAGAACTTCAAGTTGAGCAAAGAGGAGTTTAGAATTTCTAAATGTGAGGGTCCCTCTTCTAGTTTTCTAGGAATAGTCAACAGCAAAGTCCTATGGCTAGATCCTAGGCTACTAAAGAGGAGAGACTAAACCTCAACCAAAAGTAAGGTCAACATTCGGCTAGTTATAAGAGTATATGTTTTTAGTTTATTTGATTTGATTTTTGTAATCTTAGAGATATGGGTGTTATTTTTTCCCTACATCTAAGAATCTTTCCTAAATTTAGGAGAAATGGGTGTTATTTTTTTCCTAAGTTTAGGATTCTTATAAGTGCATTTAAACTAAAATTTCATATCAAAAAAAGTATCCGGCTCAATTCTCCAAACCTATAATATATATATATATANTTCTAGACCAAGCCAGAAATCTTATTGTTGTTGTTATTAATCAAGAGACTATTTTTTTTCAATATAATTATTGAGCCAAGAATGTTGTAGACCAGTGACAATGGACTACGGTAATACTGTTCTACAGCTCCTATAAGGTGTTTGTGAAGCGGGGTGTGCGGAGAGGTGATTTTGGAAAAGCAAGGGAAGGATAATGTGCAAATTTGACGGCATTCGGAAGGGAATAGGTGTAGTTCGGCAGCTGTCTTGGCTGAAAACTGCAAAGAGAACTCGGAATCGACAATATTCGGCGACAAGGAGATTCTACACCTTTTCCGGATCAAGATACAAATACATCAATTCAAAAAAGAAAACGATAAAAGAATGATAATTGCTAGAAAAGCCCATAATTAGAAGAAAAGAAATAGGAAATAAACTAGAAAAGACAAATCCACGTGAAATTTGATAATGGAACGATAATTGCTCGGTTCGCCTATAATGTGGTCATGGTCTTAACGTTTCCGCGACAAGAGCAATCGTGCATAATCAATCCTCCTTACGAAATACCAAAATTGCAGAAAGGCTGCTATCAAGATCGCGAAATCAGTGGAACTCGCAAGAACGCGGAGTCTTGTGAAAACAAGATAGTGGATCTCGTGCAGGACGCTCCCGCATCATTCTACTTGACTATGAGGCTTTGCCTTCTTCTCTGGAGGTTTTTAAAATAGATCTACCAACATCATAATAAAGTAATTGTCTTTTATTGTGCCCGAGACAAATCCACTACAAAATTTATGATCACGATCATTCCACTCTAAAAAGCACACATCATTCCTAAAAATGTCCTGATAGAATAAATATTCATCCTTTTTTGACACAATTAGAGCTGGAATTGCACATAGATTGGTGCTTTCATAAGCCACGTCTCAAGCCATTAAATTTATACATGCTTATCCAACACCTCGTACTCGGTTGGGCGCATTCGATAAACAAATTTGTTTGAAAGAATTGACCTTGAAATGAAATCTATGGTAAGCTGGACCACTCTCGAATGGCAACCACTCGAGAGATAAACGCTTAGTCGGTTAAAGATTAAATTTGGTAACTCCTTCAACATGGGTTGTCCCTTTTTATATATCGGCTCCTCCACCTCACTATCTTTTAAAATAATCAATATTAATTATGTCTTGATCTCTCACTTGAGTTTAGCATGAATCACTTTGAGAGTTCACTTTGACATCTTCATTCTCTTCTATATCATTATTCATTTTTCAATTGTTCCCTGCACAATGAAAACGATTGTTCTCTTATTTGAGCAATCAAACACCATGTGGTTAAAACTTTGACACTTGAAGCATTTAGTTGATGGATTTGGGAGTATGTTGACCTCATTTTCGGGTAAGGACTTCACCTCTCTCCTTAAAGCCTATGGTCTATCTTTAGGCTTCCCTTGTTTGACCCTCCTAGAGGACTAGTACCGGATCCACACCATTTAGAAAATTTGAGCCACCTCGTCACTCCTTCGAGTCTCGCATGGGCAGTCCCGAATTCTCGACATTTTGCTGAGTTGGTTAGAGTTGACATATAAGACTCGAGTTGAGTTCCTACATTAATAGGAGCAGGCCCTAGGAAACCCTTCTACGACTCGAATTCTCAGTAACGCTATATTTTGCGCACGCATCGCACCACGCACGATTTTGACAAGAATTGACTTCCTGTTAGTGAACTCTTCCAGACGAACCCCCCGGATGACGAGACAGACCACACAGATGTGTCTGGAACGTCAACTTTAGTTAGAAATGACAAATATTACTATGGTTTCGCATGCGAGCAATTAACACGAAAATAAATACACGTTCTTTTTAATTAGCGGGGCGCGGGCCGGAGCTCAAATCAGGTTCAACTCGAGTTCGACTTGGGTCCAATTCGGGTTGGACACGGGTTGAACACAAGCTCGGTTATTTCAAATTTCAAAATTTGAATTTCAAATCAACCATTTAATTTCACATTAATTAAATTTAATNCGAGCTCAAATCAGGTTCAACTCGAGTTCGACTCGGGTCCAATTCGGGCTGGACACGGGTTGAACACGAGCTCGGTTATTTCAAATTTCAAAATTTGAATTTCAAATCAACCATTTAATTTCACATTAATTAAATTTAATTGAAGAATATCATTTGCCAAATAAAACCCCTCTGCGCATGAAAACTATTCATTTCCTCGTCGTATCACCTGTAACGGATATTTTGAAAGTTCAGCTATACAATTGGCGAGGTCTTTCGAACTAGTATTATCCGGCCCCCGCTCCTCCCTAACTCGACTCCCGCTCATTCACGCATAAAAAAATTCGGCTCTCCCGCTCGCCTCACCCGCTCCTCCTCCGCTCGATCCCGCTCCCCCTCTGCGATCCGAGCTCCTTCTCTCGCTCGCCTATTTCCTTCTCACGCACAATCGAGAGCCCATTCGACTCCTTCCTTCTCGCGCACAACCGAGAGCCTCACCTGCTCTCCTCTCAGTGAACCGAAACCCTCAATCGCGTCGTCCCCTGCTCCTACCTCTTTGCACCGCGACCAAACTACTCTACCCGGCTTCGCTCTTCCTCTCGGCGAACCGAAGCGCTCGACTCCTCGCTACGCCGAAAACCCCCGCTCGACACCTTCTCCTCGCTGTGTTGAAGAGCTCCGCTATCGGCATTAAGATTAACTCAAAAAAAAGATCAAGGCTATTATGGTTTGGATAAGACCATAGTCATTCTTAAGTACATCTATTTCAAGGAAAAACTTTTTTCATGGGAGATTGTTCAAAAATTCCAACTCCATTGCAACACCCTTGACAAAGCTCCTCAAGTCGGATTGATTTACTTGGTCGAATGAAAGGCACACTAGCTTTNTGAAACCCTCAATCGCGTCATCCCCTGCTCCTACCTCTCTGCACCGCAACCAAACTGCTCGACACGGCTCTGCTCTTCCTCTCGGCAAACCGAAGCGCTCGACTCCTCACTACGCTCGACACCTTCTCCTCGCTGTGTTGAAGAGCTCCGCTACCGACATTAAGATTAACTCAAAAAAAGATCAAGGCTATTATGGTTTGGATAAGACCATAGTCATTCTCAAGTACGTCTATTTCAAGGAAAAACTTTTTTCATGGGAGATTGTTCAAAAATTCCAACTCTATTGCAACACCCTTGACAAAGCTCCTCAAGTCGGATTGATTTACTTGGTCGAATGAAAGGCACACTAGCTTTNTGCCAGAAATCTTATTGTTGTTGTTATGAATCAAGAGACTATTTTTTTTCAATATAATTATTGAGCCAAGAATATTGTAGACCAGTGACAATGGACTACGGTGATACTGTTCTACAGCTCCTATAAGGTGTTTGTGAAGCGGGGTGTGCGGAGAGGTGATTTTGGAAAGGCAAGGGAAGGATAATGTGTAAATTTGACGGCATACGGAAGGGAATAGGTGTAGTTTGGCAGCTGTCTTGGCTGAAATTTGCAAAGAGAACTCGGAATCGGCAATACTCGGCGACAAGGAGATTCAACACCTTTTCCGGATCAAGATACAAATACATCAATTAAAAAAAGAAAATGATAAAAGAATGATAATTGCTAGAAAAGCCCATAATTAGAAGAAAAGAAATAGGAAATAAACTAGAAAAGACAAATCCACGTGAAATTTGATAATGGAACGATAATTGCTCGGTACGCCTATAATGTGGTCATGGTCTTAACGTTTCCGCGACAGGAGCAATCATGCATAATCAATCCTCCTTACGAAATACCAAAATTGCAGAAAGGCTGCTATCAAGATCGCGAAATCAGTGGAACTCGCAAGAACGCGGCGTCTTGTAAAAACAAGATAGTGGATCTCGTGCAGGACTCTCCCGCATCATTCTACTTGACTATGAGGCTTTGCCTTCTTCTCTGGAGGTTTTTAAAATAGATCTACCAACATCATAATAAAGTAATTGTCTTTTATTGTGTCTGAGACAAATCCACTACAAAATTTATGATCACGATCATTCCACTCTAAAAAGCATACATCATTCCTAAAAATGTCCTGATAGAATAAATATTCATCCTTTTTTGACACAATTAGAGCTGGAATTGCACATAGATTGGTGCTTTCATAAGCCATGTCTCAAGCCATTAAATTTATAACATGCTTCTCCAACACCTCGTACTCGGTTGGGCGCATTCGATAAACAAAGTTGTTTGAAAGAATCGACCTTGGAATGAAATCTATGGTAAGTTGGACCACTCTCGAATGGCAACCACTCGAGAGATAAATGCTTAGTCGGTTAAAGATTAAATTTGGTAACTCCTTCAACATGGGTTGTCCCTTTTTATATATCGGCTCCTCCACCTCACTATCTTTTAAAATAATCAATATTAATTATGTCTTGATCTCTCACTTGAGTTTAGCATGAATCACTTTGAGAGTTCTCTTTGACGTCTTCATTCTCTTCTATATCATTATTCATTTTTCAATTGTTCCCTGCACAATGAAAATGATTGTTCTCTTATTTGAGCAATCAAACACCATGTGGTCAAAACTGTGACACTTGAAGCATTTAGTTGATGGATTTGGGAGTATGTTGACCTCATTTTCGGGTAAGGTCTTCACTTCTCTCCTTAAAGCCTATGGTCTATATTTAGACTTCCCTTGTTTGACCCTCCTAGAAGACTAGTACCGGACCCACACCATTTAGAAAATTTGAGCCACCTCGTCACTCCTTCGAGCCTCGGATAGGCGGTCCCGAATTCTCGACATTTTGCTGAGTTGGTTAGAGTTGAAATATAAGACTCGAGTTGAGTTCCTACATTAATAGGAGCAGGCCCTAGGAAAACCTTCTGCGACTCGAATTCTCAATAACGCTACATTTTGTGTACGCATCGCACCAGGCACGATTTTGACAAGAATTGACTTGCCTGTCAGTGAACTCTTCCAGACGAACCCCCCGGATGACGAGACAGACCACACAGATGTGTCTGGAACGTCAACTTTAGTTAGAAATGACAAATATTACTATGGTTTCGCATGCGAGCAATTAACACGAAAATAAATACACGTTCTTTTTAATTAGCGGGGCGCGGGCCGGAGCTCAAATCAGGTTCAACTCGAGTTCGACTTGGGTCCAATTCGGGTTGGACACGGGTTGAACACAAGCTCGGTTATTTCAAATTTCAAAATTTGAATTTCAAATCAACCATTTAATTTCACATTAATTAAATTTAATTGAAGAATATCATTTGCCAAATAAAACCCCTCTGCGCATGAAAACTATTCATTTCCTCGTCGTATCACCTGTAACGGATATTTTGAAAGTTCAGCTATACAATTGGCGAGGTCTTTCGAACTAGTATTATCCGGCCCCCGCTCCTCCCTAACTCGACTCCCGCTCATTCACGCATAAAAAAATTCGGCTCTCCCGCTCGCCTCACCCGCTCCTCCTCCGCTCGATCCCGCTCCCCCTCTGCGATCCGAGCTCCTTCTCTCGCTCGCCTATTTCCTTCTCACGCACAATCGAGAGCCCATTCGACTCCTTCCTTCTCGCGCACAACCGAGAGCCTCACCTGCTCTCCTCTCAGTGAACTGAAACCCTCAATCGCGTCATCCCCTGCTCCTACCTCTCTGCACCGCAACCAAACTGCTCGACACGGCTCTGCTCTTCCTCTCGGCAAACCGAAGCGCTCGACTCCTCACTACGCTCGACACCTTCTCCTCGCTGTGTTGAAGAGCTCCGCTACCGACATTAAGATTAACTCAAAAAAAGATCAAGGCTATTATGGTTTGGATAAGACCATAGTCATTCTCAAGTACGTCTATTTCAAGGAAAAACTTTTTTCATGGGAGATTGTTCAAAAATTCCAACTCTATTGCAACACCCTTGACAAAGCTCCTCAAGTCGGATTGATTTACTTGGTCGAATGAAAGGCACACTAGCTTTAAAATTTTGAAGAAATAATTTACTTAGGCCCATATTCTATAGCCCTTCCATATTTCAACTAGAAATTTGAGGTGAAGTGTGATGTCTCTGATGTAGAATTTGGAGCTATGTTGAGTTAAGGAGAACACCATAATGTCTTTTTCAATGAGAGGTTGAATGAAATTAGGAGAAAATATTCTACCAATGCTAAGGAATTTTATGCCACAGTAAGAACCCTCTGTCATTAAAGTCATTATTTGTTGACAAAAGAATTTACTCTTTACACTGATCACGAGGCCTTGAGATTTTTAACAGCCAAAGAAAGATAATTGGCAGACATGCCTTTTGGGTGAAAGTGAAATTCCTCTCTTCTTTCCATTTTGTGCTCAAATAAAAGATGGAGAGCTAGTACAAAGTAAATAATGAGCATTCATTGTCACTTATTGATCACTACTATGTAGTCAAAGGTAATTGAACTTGAAACGTGAAAGGATATATGTCACTGACAAGAATTTTTAGGAGATTTGGGATCATTGTCAGAACAAACTTTATGAGTAGCTTCACAGATTAGATTATTAATTTGCAATCATTAGTCAAGTTTTCAACTCTTTGTTCGATTTCATATCACTCAAATTCTGAGCATCTAAGCATAGCCTAGGATATGCAAAATAAGAATTACACTTGTGAAATCCACAATAAGAGAGGTGTTCCTTATATTAGGAACTTAAACATCGGATGTAACATAGAATTCAAAACGAATGAAGAATGAAATTGGCATAGAAAAACTACAAAACAGCCCTCAAATCCAATATGCCCCCTTCGTTAGTGCAAATGAAAATCAAAATGATGTGAAATGACTCATCATCATAACTTCACTAGTTTCAAAATAAAAATAAAAAACGTTGATAAAAATCCAAGACTACTGCTGGTGGAAAACATACCTCATTGATGAATGAATCTGCTCCAAGTTGTGTTTTATCAAGACGTACTTTAACAGCCACTCGTTTTCCATCTGAAAGCTTTCCACGGTACACGGATCCAAATCCCCCAGTTCCTATGACATCCTTAAAATTGTTTGTTGCGGCCTTAATTTCTTTGTAAGTGAAAATGTGGGCTGTACACCATTTTTTTATCTCTCTCGTTGTCCCTTTAATCAATGGAGAGCTATTAATCAGATTTTATTCTCACTAGATTCTAAAGGTTATATATACTTACCTGGTTTTGATATCAATTCATTCTTCCTCCACCGCTTCTTCCAGGAAATGAATAAAATGATTGTGACAAGGAAAAGGACGCAACAGAAACATCCAACAACACTGATTATGATAGTTTTGTGGGTGTGGACAGAACGCTTTTTCATGTTTATGACTGTAAATTGTGGAGTTTCAAGTGAAGTATGGTTTTTAGGTCTATCGCATGATGAAGCAGAGAACGCTAGGCACAAATTTCCAGAAGTTCTGAAGAAAAAAAAAAATGTAGATACATTAAACTTTATTATTAGAATTAAACCACTGAATAGTTAAATTACCTGATCTCCAGATTTTTCTTATTCAGAGACTGTGGTAAAACACCTTGAAGCTTATTATTTTCCAAATTTCTGCCCAATAATCATACAGCAGCTTCTGTTGGCAAACCAAAGTCAGCTATTTTACATTTTAAATTGACTTGTTTTCCTTACAATAAGTGAAGGTCCTTCAAAGTTCCCAAACTATCTGGAATTGGCCCATTTAGACTGTTGTTTTCCAAGTCCCTATGCAAAGTCAGAAAGAAAGGTTCAATCCAAAAAGCATAAGGTTCCGCTAATGCAAGGTCACAAACAAAATTTGATATTCTATATAAAAAACTTTTCATAGAAGAAAGAAAGAACAAAAGAAAATGTTAACCTCCATGTCTCTCATAATCCAATACAATGAAATGCGACATCGAAAATGGATATCAATGCAAAGCAACACAAAATAATTTCAAGCTACAACAATCTCATCCAAGAGCACTCAAAAGTCACTCTTTCGCAAAACGGACCGTATTGATGCATCCCCAACGTCATGAATAGTTGGGAAAACACCCATATCGTCCAATCTATGGCACAAAAGCAAAACACAAAACCCACTGACACAAAATGCCACCGCAAAATCTGACTAGAGTGACGAAATTTTATCTTTTACTTTCTATATCAAAATATAAAATCTCATTTATTTTATAACTGTACGTATGCAAATATGAAGTATATTATAAGTGCATAAATATACATACAAAAATAAACTACAAATTAAAAACACAAATTTTGAGAGGTTTCAAATTGAATAATCTAACAAGTACACGTTCTTGCCTAGATTTAATTGGCTCAAAATCAGCCTGTTCTTACTCAACATATTTGCACCCATATAGAGATTTACATAGATCTGCCTCAAGAACTTGGTTTACCAAAGACATAACTTTGTCTTAGATTTATCAATTTCCATTCAATAAATCAAAATGTGCTTTGATCTATTAAATTTGCTTAATTGAAATAAATGAAAAGTGAATATTATGCTACATAACTATAAACTATGTCAACTCAAAATTTTAATGAGTATTCAAAAAACCAAACTGTTGACCAAAAAATCAATCACAATAATAAGGAAGCCATAATCGTCAATGAAAATAGANTTCAAAATTTTAATGAGTACTCAAAAAACCAAACTGTTGACCAAAAAATCAATCACAATAATAAGGAAGCCATAATCGTCAATGAAAATAGAAGTATGACATTAGGTTTGATCAAAATGATAATTTATATAAGATGTACATGTAAAATAACGTTTTGTATTTAATGGCAGCCTACTTAAAAAAAAAAGCAATTGCATTATAAAAATTAAACTGTACTAAAAAAATTTCTGAACAAAAGTTAATAAACAAATAATTATCATAAGCCCATTCACTTAAAATACTAAATTGGTTCCTACACTTAAATAAATAACTGTGCCTGAAACAAATGATTATCAAGTAGAATAAATAATATTGATCTAAACTCTATTTTAAGCGCATATATGAGTTAGGCTTTATAATTTATAAACTAACATTTACAACTTCAGTTTGCAAATCACCCCCAATACATTTGATTTAAGAAAATTGCTCTGAGTGCTGGCCTTATTTAAGTTAATTTTGCAACAAATTAGGAAAGGCAATCCTTTCTAATACTTCCATTGCCAATATGGACAAAAATTATGGCAATTTTGAGGAATTTTATACAATGTCACAAAAAAGAGAATATATATCCCTTTTATTGGCAATTTAAGTAAAAAAAAAATCGTTGAATGATTTTAATTATAATCAAAACAAACTAAGCCAAGATTGACTATTCGATGAGTGNGTTGCAAATCACCCCCAATACATTTGATTTAAAAAAATTGCTCGAGTGCTGGCCTTATTTAAGTTAATTTTGCAACAAATCAGGAAAGGCAGTCCTTTATAATAATTCCATTGCCAATATGGACAAAAAGTATGGCAATTTTGAGGAAGTTTATACAATGTCACAAAAAAGAGAATATATATCCCTTTTATTGGAAATTTAAGTAAAAAAAAAAATCGTTGAATGATTTTAATTATAATCAAAACAAACTAAGCCAAGATTGACTATTCGATGAGTGTTAGGTCATAAACATTGTGTCAACAAAACTATAATATCAAACTAAACAATTGAACCATAATTATTTCCATAGATTGCACCAATCTGTTAGGTGGCAAATTGAAGAGGCATAAGAGTATAACCATGTAAAACACAAATTCGTAATTGTAAATATCATAGCTTAGCCTATTTAATCCTTCTAAAATGCTCGCTATCGATGTGTTTTGCATCTATAAGATGGTCTTAATTTTCCTTATCTATTTATGAGAGAGAGAGAGAGAGATAATGTACTAATAGAAAGCTCCTATAAAGCAATCAAATTCTTGAATATTTTTTAATTTCTCAAAATAAAAAGGGGGGTGTTTCTTCCACCCTATAATATTTGCAAAATTAGGAATTAACAAAGTAAATAGGGAGAAGGGTGTAATTAAGTCGATTCAGCTTAAGTTCGGTTCATGCATGAGCTCACGAGTTGAGCTCGAACCATAAATGAATCGAGTTCTACGCTAACATGGCCATATTTTCTCTTGATAAGCTAATAAATTTGTACAAAAAAAAGAATAAAGGTATATTTATAAATACATATGGATTAACATAAAGTGCTCAATTTTTTTAACCCTAAACCTGTAAGCATTGTATCATATGTGCTCACAACCTATAAAATGATCAAATTAGTTTGATGTAGAGCTCCACCGAAATGAATGAACCCTAGCATCTATCCCATAGTGCTTTGTGCAGCCCTTAGCACACGCATCAGAGCGCTTCTATGCTCACTCTCCCCTTGTAGCAATTTTCAAATGTGTTTGCATGTGTTCCGCATANTCTAAACCTATAAGCATTATATCATATGTGCTCACAACCTATAAAATGATCAACTTAGTTTGATGTAGAGCTCCACCGAAATGAATGAACCCTAGCATCTATCCCATAGTGCTCTGTGCAGCCCTTAGCACGCGCATCAGAGCGCTTCTATGCTCACTCTCCCCTTGTAGCAATTTTCAAATGTGTTTGCATGTGTTCCGCATAAAATCAATCTCCATCACATGTGTGTGCGGTTTCTCGCAAATCTAAGCCTCTAGGAGTTAAGAACTCTTCTTTCATTCTCTCGCGCGGCATTTTGGCGTCGATTATCTAGTCAGTCTGGTTTTGAAGCAAATGTACGCATTTCATTCGCTCTATTTTTGTTTTCATCTTCATTTTCTGGTCAATTGTGGGTTTTTGCACTTTCTTTGCATTCATTGTCATGCTCCTTCTCTCCTATCAGTCCCAGATGGGGGATCTTTTACCATCCCAATTTCATTGGTCCTCATCATACATATAGGATCATTTCATAAAATCTCACATTCTTCTGATGCATGAATCACTCCAAAGGTTTTGATTGGCCCCCTAGTGAGCTCGTTGCCTCCTTCCCAATTAGCCCCTAACTTTTCAAAGGCTTTTCCTTTTGTATTATCTATGATTGTTTTTATGCCTCCTACTACATAACCTATGTGCTCAATTTTAATGTTCTAAATGGTTCAAATATTTCACTTTCATCTCTCTCCATCCAAAATCTTACTTTTTTTATTGTTTTTATGCCTCCTAGTACACAACCTCTGCGCTCATTTTTAACATTCTTATTGGCTCAAATATTGCTAACTTTCATCTCTCCATCCAACAACTTTTACTATTTTTCACGAAGATCCAACAACGCTTCAACAAAAAATGCCTTCATCTTATCAAATTAAGTTTCCTCTGCACTTTATTGAAGAGAAGACTTATGTGCTTGGTAAAGCTAATTTGGCCTCTCGTTGATTGGCAGATTTTTTATTGATCATCCCAACATAAACTTATTTCACAAATTCATATATGATTTACATCTGATGTACGACAACCCCATTGAGCTTAAACATCTCGACATATCATCTAAAATTTATTATAGAAAAAGATTAAACCAAACTTCTTTCATGATGCTCGCACTATATCAGTAGCTTCCCAATGTGGATGCTAAAATGGTCCTCTCCCCCATTTTGATTGTTGTGTGGAACCCCTTACATCTTTATCCATATTATTTCAAACGATCTACCTTATTCTCTCTAGTTTCTATTTTTAGGAAACATTTATAAGTGGATGTTATGATAGCCCCCATTTATAAGTGGATGTTGTGATAGCCCATCTTTCTATGCCTTTTGTCGCTAGTGTTCTAGTGGAATTGGGCATTTCATCCTACCTTGNTGCATAAAATCAATCTCCATCACATGTGTGTGCGGTTTCTCGCAAATCTAAGCATCTAGGAGTTAAGAACTCTTCTCTCATTCTCTCGCGTGGCATTTTGGTGTCGATTATCTAGCCAGTCTGATGAATCAACGAGAGGCCAAATTGGTCAATCAAACTTCTTTGAGCTGATGTACGATAACTCCATTGAGCTTAAACATCTCGACATATTATCTAAAATTTATTATAGAAAAAGATTAAACCAAACTTCTTTCATGATGCTCACACTATAACAGTAGCTTCCCAATGTGGATGCTAAAATGGTCCTCTCCCCCATTTTGATTGTTGTGTGGAACCCCTTACATCTTTATCCATATTATTTCAAACGATCTACCTTATTGTCTTTAGTTTCTATTTTTTGGAAACATTTATAAGTGGATGTTATGATAGCCCCCATTTATAAGTGGATTTTGTGATAGCCCATCTTTCTATGCCTTTTGTCGCTAGTGTTCTAGTGGAATTGGGCATTTCATCCTACCTTGATAAAGGTATGAGAATTGGGTCCCTGTCATCTAGATATTAATCAAAAGGTGGAATTTAAAAACATTCAATCACATTAATCCTGACATTTTTTTGGCATAAATCCTTAAACTATTTTAATGCTCGCCCTCTCTAAAATATTAGACGCATAACCTTCCNAAAGGTGGAATTTAAAAACATTCAATCACATTAATCCTGGCATTTTTTTGGCATAAATCCTTAAACTATTTTAATGCTCGCCCTCTCTAAAATATTAGACGCATAACCTTCCACTAAAAGCTCATATTCAACTTGCTACCCAATTATGAGAAGATCCTTCTTCAGCGGCTAGGATATATTCTCAAAACTTGGATCCAGGTTCAAACTCTTCTTTGGAGATGATGAATAATTCTCCTAACCCAACCAGTCTCTTGGTGTTGGTCACTTAATCATATGTTGATATTATCATCAAAAACAATCCACNAAGAAGATCCTTCTTCAGCGGCTAGGATATATTCTCAAAACTTGGATCCAGGTTCAAACTCTTCTTTGGAGATGATGAATAATTCTCCTAACCCAACCAGTCTCTTGGTGTTGGTCACTTAATCATATGTTGATATTATCATCAAAAACAATCCACAAGTTTTGATACTCAAATCCACCCTACTTGCAAACAGAACAATGATAAAATATCTTAGCAGCTATCTAAATCAAGTTGGAGCATTTAATATTGATTTTTTGGTAGATAAAAAATTTTATATCTTTTATAAACTAAAAGAAACAAAAAATAAAATAAAAATGTATCAGCATTCACCTATACTTACCAAACATAAAAGAAGATGATCCAAATGAGTAAATTGTAATTTTCATAATCCATAGGATGTTTCACCCTTATTCTTTCGTAACCACTTACTATGCTATTACATTTTTCTTTTTTTCTCTGGCATTTTTTTGTAATTATCCTTGCTATACTCATACCATTATTTAATTTATATATTTTGGTTTAAAAATATGCTCACACCCNTGTAACAACTTACTATGCTGTTAGATTTTTCTTTTTTTCTCTGGCATTTTTTTGTAATTAACCTTGCTATACTCATACCATTCTTTAATTTATATATTTTGGTTTAAAAATATGCTCACACCCTACCCTTGCTCTTTCAAGTTAAACTGTCACATCAGTCTGCCGTGATTTCTTCTCCATTAAACCAAGCTATCCGACTCCACATTTTCTTCTTAACCACACCAATAAATAATATCCTCGCTTGTTGCCCGACTCCCTGTCGCACCAGTATAAAAGATGGAGTGATAAACTCTTCAACCACTATGGCATGATTGTTACTCCCTCTATCACCACATGGTCTTCTTCTTCCTCTTCCGTGTATTTTTGTCCTTCATTATTTCAATGGGATATAAAATGCTTGGTGTCAACAATTAAATATCAATAACAATTTATCATTAAAAAAAATGGAATAAAAACAATGAAATTTTGAAGATGAAAAGCAGCGGTATTCAACATTCTCATGTAAGTGCTCATATCATATTACTTATTCAACATAACTAAACTATATGACAATAGAATACTATGTTAGCGTAACAATGCTATGTAAAGGTAATGGTTTTCATATCTTTTGATATCTAAGAATTTCATTTTGAGAACACTACAATAATAAGGAAAAAAACAATGTGTTCAGCAAACTGTTTTCTCCTGCAGAATCTACAGTTTCATCTGAGCACTTCAAAAGAAAATAAAAGATGAAAATGGGAACATACAAAATCTGAAGGTTGATCATGGTGCCAAATTCAGATCCAAAGGATGTTAACATATTGAAGCTAAGATTCCTGCAATTTGTTTCCATCATACATGGATATCAGCATTAAAAATAGAAACAGGGAAAAATAAAAATTAGTAATAAGGAAAAAGAGCTGTTGGACTGACTCAAAGAATTAAGAGGATAAGCTTACAATACTTCGAGTTCTTGTAAACTGCCCAAGTTCATGATCTCCCCAGTTAGTGATGTATTGTGTAAATCTCTGGAAACACGTAAATTAGACAACAAAATTGTCTAAACACCCAAATGCATATCAATGAAATATTGGAAGAGAAACTACAGTTTCTTAAGGTTGAGCAGATCTCCAAATGTTGGACTGATGACCCTCAAATCCACATCAGACAGCTCCCTGAATACATCAAGAATAGCCTCAACTGTAAAAAATGGCAATATATATATATATATATATATATATCTGTGTGTGTGTGTGTAGACAACATCGTGCTCACGGGTAACAATTTGCCGGTGACCGTATTGCCTCAAATAGACAATGAGGATGGAGTAGTAAACTCCAGTGACCGTATTGCCATCCACATCGTCCATTTTGATGACATGGTGCTCAAGTTAAAAGTAAAGTGCCAAAATAATCCATGACTATTTACATGGGGTAGTTATAGTCCCAAATATATTAAAATTGAGCTCTAATAGTTCTCAATGGAAACTATTTCAAACCCAGTTTAAAAAATCTAGAAACTATTTGGCGATTATATAAAATTTGGGACTAAAACAGCCAATGTAAATAGTTGGAGACTATTTTGTCACTTTTTTCTCACAAGTAACGATCTGACGGCCTTGGATTCTCCCAAGGTCATCCTCACCAAGTCATTTGAGATGAAAGGCATGAGTTCCCTCCGGTATTTTTTAAGCAAAGAAGTAGCTCGGTCCTCTCGGGACATTTGCCTTTTCCCAAAACAAATATGTAATGGATTTACTAACCGAGACTAATCTACTTCTTCACAAACTAATAGTTGTCCCGATATAACCCATTGAGAAATTATTTAAAGTTCCCAATGTAATTTCGGTGAACAAAATGTGCTACCAATGCCTCGTATATTAGCTCATTTATCCTGCCCATATGAGCCCGGATATTTGTCATAGATTAGTTTCGTAAGTCAATTTATGTAAGACCCCTACAAGCACCATCTCACCATTGTCCATCGGATCCTCCACTACCTAAAAGGCACACCGGGCTTAAGTTTATTGTTCATTCGTCACACCTCTCACTCTATTGTAGTTTATACAGATTCTGATAGGGCCGAGTTCATTTATTGTCAATGATTTATCTCGAGTTATTGCTCCTTCGTTTAAGGGAATCTTGTCATTTAGAAAAATAAAATCAGTCTGTTGTTGCCTGTAGTTAGGGTTGTTAAAACGGCTCATTGTTTGCGAACAGCTCATGTTTGGCTCGTTAAGAAGCTCGTATTTGAATCATACGCTAAGTTAACGAGTCGAATACGAAAAAATTTTTTTGCGCTCGACATATAAATGAGCCGAACATGAACAAGTATTTGTTCGTTCGTCTTTGGCTCCATTGGCTCGAAAAAGTTATATATATATGTATATATAAATATATATATATATATATATATATATATATATAATTGATGAGTAGTATTTTTAAAAATTTTAATTAACTACAAGTCAACAAAGCTTTATTTTCAATTTAAATTATTAATTAAAAAANCTTTAATTTCGTGATATATCAGATTAACTCTGATAAAATATATATAGGTTTGAATTGTTCATAATTTTAGATTGGGTGTTCTCATAAAATGACGAAAAAAAAGCTATTGATTCTAGATTAATAAAACTGAACTCTACCATATGGTAGAAGAGAATTATTCTAAATCTTTAGTAGGTGTCCTATTTATTTCTTATTCAATGCCTTCTATTAATATTTAACTATATAATGATTTAATTGTATTTTTTTAGAAAGTAAAATTGTGAATCAATTCTATGAAAAATCATTGATTTAAGTAATATCCAAAGACTACAACTATTGTTTAACTTCGTTTGTGACCTCCTATGCTTAACTTTTTGCATTTTAATGAATAGTTATTAGATCTACAATTTTTTTAAAATATAGATATCTTGAAGCACCATGTGTAGGAGTAAGATCAAAGTAATAATCACAACTTCAAACTGCATATCGGCTCTATCAAGTAGGCAACTCGTTATTCGGTAAGAGAGAAATAATATCATTGCCTATTAGGGGAGTTTTTCTTATCGCTTGTTATAGGTTTATTTATTTCTTAATAATTATTATAAAATGTATTTATTTGTTCATAGTACTTCATATATTTATATTGATATGGTGTCCAATTAATTTTATTATATTACTTATTGCATAGATTTATGATTTATTCATGTTCATTGCTTGATTGGTATGGATGAAATCATATCTATCAAACCAAAGACCTTTTTCAATATGCAAAAGACTTTAATAATATTGATTATATAATCCTAGTCATTATATGATTATATCTTGGTCGTTACATAGTATTTGTATAATATATGCTCGCATGTTGGATGGATGTAAATGTCTATAATGAGATATTGTGGTACGAGTAGATAGAGTGACAATTCTTTTTGGGCTATTTAACTCCACTACCTGATGGAAAGCCTTCCTCCTCTCCAGGCTATCACAAACAATCATATATAAAAGACATAATAATAAATATCTAATGAGTCACTTTTCAATTTATAAAAATGGTATGCATGCACATGGATGATTTAGCATTAGAATGCAACAATTGCCATTTTATATACATTTTCTTTTAAATCATATTGCTTGGTAAATTTATCACAAACTAAAAGTGTTCTGACATATTAGCTATGAAATCAGGGGTGTAAACGAGCCGAGCTTAAGTGAGCTCAGAACTTATTCCTGTTTGACTGTTTCGAAATTTTTTTTGTTCAAAATAACCTTGTGTTCAAAATGACTTGTGCATATGTTTTTCATGTTCGAAAAACAGATTGATTCAAATTAAATTTGTTCAAATAAGCTCATGTTCAACTCAAATTTGAGCCTGATTGAGTGAACTCGACTTGTTTAACTTTTCTATCGAACAAAGCCTTGCCTCAAGCTCACATTAAATTTTTATATGTGATTATTAAGACGTAATCAAGCCTCCAAGCTGTCATAAATTTTTTTATATTTTATTATTAAGATGTAATCGAATTAAAAGAGTTTAATAAATTAAATTATTAATAAACTTAAAAAACTAATTATTTCTAACAACTATATTGATAATATAACATAATAATATCACCTCCCTTCCAACTCAAAGCTTCCGAAACGTTCGAAGGGATAAGCTTTACTTTTGCTTTTAAATAGCAGTTCTAAAATATAAATGACAGATGTTATGGCTTGAACCGTGGAAAGCAAGGCATGGAAGGCAAGGTGTGGAAGTATTTTTTAGGGACATTTACATACATACCAGCCGATTATTATGTATTTGCATACCTAACACCTACATGCTAAATGCACGGGGTGGGGCAGGCAAGGCAGGCAGGTAGGAGCAGTTACATATACATAGATTGGGTCATTTCGAAGAGAAGGAGAAGAAGAAAAATAAGCAATGACAGAAGAAGAAGAAGAAGAAGAAGAGGAAGAAAGGGGAAGACTTGCCTGTGACGAACGAAGCCGGAGAAGAAAACGACATCGACAAGAAGAAAGTGACGAAGCAGCCTCGACGGTTTTGCAAGTGGTTGAAGGCCAACTCTAGCCAAAGNGACTTCAAACTGCATATTGGCTCTGTCAAGTAGGCAACTCGTTATTCGGTAAGAGAGAAATAATATCATTGCCNAACTTCAAACTGCATATTGGCTCTGTCAAGTAGGCAACTCGTTATTCGGTAAGAGAGAAATAATATCATTACCTATTAGGGGAGTTTTTCTTATCGCTTGTTATAGGCTTATTTATTTCTTAATAATTATTATAAAATGTATTTATTTGTTCATAGTACTTCATATATTCATATTGATAAGATGTACAATTAATTTTATGATATTACTTATTGCATAGATTTATGATTTATTCATGTTCATTGCTTGATTGGTATCGGTGAAATCATATCTATCAAACCAAAGACCTTTTTCAATATGCAACAGACATTACTATTATTTATTATATAATCCTAGTCATTATATGAATAGTATTTGTGTAATATATGCTCGTGTGTTGGATGGATACAAATGTCTATAGTGAGATATTGTGGTACGAGTAGATAGAGTGACAATTCTTTTTGGGCTATTTAACTCCACTAGCTGCTGGAAAGCCTTCCTCCTCTCCAGGCTATCACAAACAACCATATATAAAAGACATAACAATAAATGTCTAATGAGTTACATTTCAATTTATAAAATGGTATGCATGCACATGGATGATTTAGCATTAGAATGCAACAATTGCCATTTTATATACATTTTCTTTNCATATTACTTATTGCATAGATTTTTGATTTATTCATGTTCATTGCTTGATTGGTATGGGTGAAATCATATCTATCAAACCAAAGACCTTTTTTCAATATGCAACAGACATTACTAATATTGATTATATAATCCTAGTCATTATATGATTATATCTTGGTCGTTGCATAGTATTTGTGTAATATATGCTCGTGTGTTGGATGGATGTAAATGTCTATAGTGAGATATTGTGGTACAAGTAGATAGAGTGACAATTCTTTTTGGGCTATTTAACTTCACTAGCTGCTGGAAAGCCTTCCTCCTCTCCAGGCTATCACAAACAACCATATATAAAAGACATAATAATAAATGTCTAATGAGTTACTTTTCAATTTATAAAATGGTATGCATGCACATGGATGATTTAGCATTATAATGCAACAATTTCCATTTATATACATTTTCTTTTAAATTATATTGCATGGTAAATTTATCACAAATTAAAAGTGTTCTGACATATTAGCTATGACATCAGGGGTGTAAACTAGCCGAGCTTGAGTGAG
Organism: Phalaenopsis hybrid cultivar; assembly: GCA_002079205.1. Taxonomy (NCBI): domain Eukaryota; kingdom Viridiplantae; phylum Streptophyta; class Magnoliopsida; order Asparagales; family Orchidaceae; genus Phalaenopsis; species Phalaenopsis hybrid cultivar. Next base: position 82,856 of record JXCR01133354.1, read on the forward strand.
CTCAGAACTTATTCCTGTTTGACTGTTTCAAAAAAATTTTTTGTTCAAAATAAACTTGTGTTCGAAATGACTTGTGCATATGTTTTTCATGTTCGAAAAATAGATTGATTCAAATTAGATTTGTTCNTATATTGCATGGTAAATTTATCACAAACTAAAAGTGTTCTGACATATTAGCTATGAAATCAGGGGCGTAAACTAGGCGAGCTTGAGTGAGCTCAGAGCTTATTCCTGTTTGACTGTTTCAAAAACTTTTTTTGTTCAAAATAACCTTGTGTTCGAAATGACTTGTGCATATGTTTTTCATGTTCGAAAAATAGATTGATTCAAATTAGATTTGTTCAAATAAGCTCATGTTCAACTCGAATTTGAGCCTGATTGAGTGAACTCCACTTGTTTAACTTTTCTATCGAACTGAGCCTTGCCTCAAGCTCGCATTAAATTTTTATATGTGATTATTAAGACGTAATCAAACCTCCAAGCTGTCATAATTTTCTTTTATATTTGATTATTAAGATGTAATCAAATTAAAAGAGTTTAATAAATTAAATTATTAATAAACTTAAAAAACTAATTATTTCTTACAACTATATTGATAATATAACATAATAATATCATCTCCCTTCCAACTCAAAGCTTCCGTAACGTTCAAAGGCATAAGCTTTACTTTTTCTTTTAAATAGCAGTTCTAATATATAAATGACAGATGTTATGGCTTGAACCGTGGAAAGCAAGGCATGGAAGGCAAGGTGTGGAAGTNGTAATATCACCTCCCTTCCAACTCAAAGCTTCCGTAACGTTCAAAGGCATGAGCTTTACTTTTGCTTTTAAATAGCAGGTCTAATATATAAATGACAGATGTTATGGCTTGAACCGTGGAAAGCAAGGCATGGAAGGCAAGGTGTGGAAGTGTTTTTTAGGGACATTTACATACATACCAGCCGATTCTTATGTATTTGCATGCCTAACACCTACATGCTAAATGCACGGGGTGGGGCAGGCAAGGCAGGCGGGTAGGAGCATTTACATATATATAGCTTGGGTCATTTCGAAGAGAAGGAGAAGAAGAAAAATAAGCAATGACAGAAGAAGAAGAAGAAGAAGAGGAAGAAAGGGGAAGACTTGCCTGTGACAAATGAAGCCGGGGAAGAAAACGTCATCGACAAGAAGAAAGTGACGAAGCAGCCTCGACGGTTTTGCAAGTGGTTGAAGGCCAACTCTAGCCAAAGNAAAGAAGAAAAATAAGCAATGACAGAAGAAGAAGAAGAAGAAGAAGAAGAAGAAGAAGAAGAAGAGGAAGAAAGGGGAAGACTTGCCTGAAACGAACGAAGCCGGGGAAGAAAACGTCATCGACAAGAAGAAAGTGACGAAGCAGCCACGACGGTTTTGCAAGTGGTTGAAGGCCAACTCTAGCCAAAGGAGAGAGCGGCTTCGCTTGCAGGAAGAGGAAGCTTGTCGAAGGGCTTTGCGTTCGACGGAACCTTGTGCCCTAGCCGAGGAAGAAAGGGAAGGGGAAATACTTCATCGAGCTTTCCGGCGCAGGTTCGAGCAGAAGTGGAGGAGCAAGCCTCGTGCGCCATTAAGGAGAAGAAGAAAAAAAAAATGAAAAGGGAAGAAGCCTATTTCAAGGCTTCCGTTTCGATGTACTAGGAAGGGGCAGCTTATAAGTGCAGAGGCGTTTTTAAAACGCCGCCTCCCTGTTTGTTTCTCATAAACTATGGGGAGTTTTTAAAAATCGCATTTCCTAATTTCTATTGCACACGGATCGCAGGAGGAGCCCCGCAGTCCAGCGTTTCCTTCAGCATTTGACGTTGTTGCCCCCCGTTCGCCTTCCCCTTCCTCCCGGCTCTGCCCAAAAACGCTCAATCAGCGGTTCAAACGCCCCTTTTACCCACCTGCCCTCTCGCACTCCTCTCGTGCTGCCCTATTTCCTTAGCCGGGTTCGATGGATCCCTTCACTCTCCCGTAACTTCTTCTTCCTCCCCAAGCTCTCGGTCGAAACCTACATGCCGCACGAGNAGTTCGAGCAGAAGTGGAGGAGCAAGCCTCGTGCGCCATTAAGGAGAAGAAGAAGAAGAAAAAAAAAATGAAAAGGGAAGAAACCTGTTTCAAGGCTTCCGTTTCGACGCACTGGGGAGGGGCAGCTTATAAGTGTGGCGGCGTTTTGAAAACGCCGCCTCACTGTTTGTTTCTCACGTTTATGGGGAGTTTTAAAAACCGCATTTCCTAATTTCTATTGCACGCAGATCGCAGGAGGCGCCCTGCGATCCGGCGTTTCCTTCAGCATTTAACGTTGTTGCCCCCTGTTCGCCTTCCCCTTCCTCCCGGCTCTGCCCAAAAACACTCGATCAGCGTTTCAAACGCCCCTTTTACCCACCTGTCCTCTCGCACTCCTCTCGTGTTGCCCTATTTCCTTAGTCGGGTTCGGTGGATCCCTTCACTCTCCCGTAACTTCTTCTTCCTCCCCAAGCTCTCGGTCGAAACCTACATGCCGCACGAGGGGTAGGAAACGGCTCACACTACTCCTCTCCGTCGAAGATCTAGTGCAGAAATGCTTCTTCTTCCAGATGTATGAGCTTTTCTCGATTTATTCGGCTTTTTGTTGGATCTTTTACAGGGAAGACAACCTTTGTGAAGAGGCATTTGACGGGGGAGTTCGAGAAGAAATACGAACTTAGGAATCCAATTCTTGGATTACATATATATTTATTTTTAAAGCTTCAGCAATCTGATTTGTTTTTATTCTGTTGTGTGTTTGTGGGGATCTTGCAGCTATCATTGGCGTTGAGGTGCATCCTCTAGATTTCTACACCAACTGCAGGAAGATCAGATTCTACTGCTGGGATACTGCAGGGCAGGAGAAGTTTGGAGGTCTTAGAGATGGATATTAGTNGAAAAAGAAGAAAAGGGAATAAGCCAGGTTCAAAGCTTCCGTTTCGACGCACTGGGGAGCGATTCTTCTTTGCAGTGAGCTGCGTGTGGGTGCAGTGAGATGGCTCGCACTGCGCGTTAGAAGGTAAATTTTAATTAATAATGTTTTAATATTTAGTTATATTAATATAACAATTAAGTATTAAATTAGATTCATTATCATTAATATTAGAAAATACAAATTTCAGAGGAGTTTTGAAGGAGTGAAGGTTAGAGTTTAACTTTCAAAAATAATTTGTTTAAATTATTATTATATAATAATAGTATTAATTTAAGGATTTAAAATCATAATTAAAAATGAGGAAATTAGACTATAATTAACTAAAATGTACTTAAATAATGAGAAATTAATTTATTAAATATAATATTTTATATTATATGTACTAACTTGAACGGGTCCACATAAGTCGAGAACAAGAAAAACATTTAGAATCAAAGTAAGTAATTATGATTTCAAGTTATAATAACATTTCTTATTTTTAAATATATTCATGTTTATAAGCATTTCACTATTATGTCGTACATCAATGAAATTAAATAATATATGATTCCTCATATCATTACACATGAAGTTTACATTCTAAATATTATTATATTAATAGTTGAATGATAATTTAGTTTATGAAGATATCATATTATCATTTGACATTTATCTTATAATATAGATATATATGTTAGCTTATTGCGTGATTAGATGTATATGCCATATTATTATTTGACATTTAGAATTTTAGAAAAGCTACATTCATTAGATTATCGTATGGCACTACATTCTAGTAGACTTGCATTATATTTTAGTATATGAATACAAGTTGTCTCGTATGAAAATAATGTATGTCATAAAGAATAAAATAAAAATATTGCAAAGAAGAGTTCACTATTAATGATACAGGCAGGAAACATCAATGTGCCCACGCACGTGAATATTTTTCTACCACCCAAGACAACTGAAATATTTATATCAATAAATATTTTGTTGAAGGGGAATATTGTAGACATATTTCCAACTCAGACAATTGTACAATTTAGATTACAAACTGTTGTGTTGATGAGATAATATCGGTTAGCAGTGTGCTTGGTTATGTTTTGACGTTGCTCCTAAGATATAATGAAAGTTAAATGTATAAAATAAAAGTGAAGTTAAAAGATTAAACATTAAAGAATAAACTTAAAGTTAATGCATATAAAAGTATAGGTTTATTCCATTAAATAAATGTTATGGACACATATATTAGATTATTATGATATTTTTATGGTAACATGAAAGGATGTCATGAATATTATTTTCTTTTTTCTTGACTTACTATAGCTTAAAAGTGTGACTGTTCCTGGGTTATATTTAGATAACTCGTTGTATTGTTTTAATAATTATTGGGTTTAAATTTTTAATAAGATGAATACTAGAGGAGCTGATGTGTACAAAATGTGTGAGCAGCAACGAGAAAGGTAACTTATACTTATTAATTAATTTTTTTCAATTAATTTTTAAATTAAATTATTAGTGACGGAATTAGAAATATATAAAACTTAATTCGGTCATCACATATGTTAAGAATTATAATAGGAAATAATTTATTCTTATAAGAAGTTGTGAGAAATAAATTATTTCTTTAATATAAGGAGATATTTTCTTTCTTATTTTATATTTTTTTCTTGGATTATAAATTATTTGTTTTCATATTTTATGTCATTTCATATATCTCCTAATAATTAATATGAATTAATTATTGGAGAAATCAGGTAATATATCTTTACTTTCATATCCTTTCATTTCTATTATTTTTCCTATTATAGGATTCTTGTAAGGTTATTTATACTCTCGTTCATATCAATAAAATAATGAAGTATTCTGTATTATTTTAAATTTCAACATAGTATCAGAGCAAGATTTAGTACCCTAGCCACCTGTCCTCCTTTGAGAATTTTCTGACTCCCTATCATCCTCTGTGCAATAAGGGAGGGACACTCGTCTTGATATTTGAAACGATGATTTTTTCTTCTTCTCCAAATCCCTAATTCACTGCCGCCTCGTTAGGTTACAGAAGTCATGGAAAGAATCACAAAGATGCGCTCACGTGAGTTCGATCTCGATGCTGCTTCGGAGTCCGAACCAGAGGCACTATCCTTATCGTCGTCTTCGGGTCCGCGCATCGGCGTCAACCTCAGTAGCATGGTCGTCAAGCCTCCAGCCAGTAATGACGAAGGGAGCGATCTTGACATCGGAAATGACACTGATGATTGCAATTGTGGTTCCCCGCTGCATCAACGCCAAATTAATTCTCTGCAAGATGTCCATCCCCCGTGATTCTTTGTTGTACAGACGACATCGTGGGGGCTACTTGCTGTTGCATCATCAAAGTTCTCCTGATGGACTCCGCCACCGTACTCCCCAACCTGGTCTATAGCATCGAGGTTTTGCAATTGGTTTTCGACGACGCAGGTCCCCTCTGACGTTCCATCCACGGTCTGAAAGGTTTCAGAATGATCCAAGGAACATACAACATCCAGGTTCTATTCATCGTCGTGCCGACCATGGGTGGATGATGTTTATTTTGAACCAGATTTTAGGCACCCTCGCGTACCACGTTCAAGACGTGGAATGCGAGGGAGAGGAGGAGGTGGTAGGTTTCGCGACTTCTCACCCCCTACTTTTGTGAGGGGTAGCAGACCATACACGAGAGGGATTGATTCAACCACACATATAATGTCCTCGTATGAAGGAGAGTTCGTCCACATAAATGATCCAAATTTGTCACCAAGGGAAGGTGACTGGATATGCCAGAATCCGTCATGCAAAAAACTGAATTTTGCACGACGAACTTACTGTAACAATTGCCACAAGTATTGATATGACGAACCATATAGACCGAGTCGCAGCCTTCACAAGGGTTATGTTAGCCCCCCTCCGCACCATAGTTTTTCACCCAAGTTATCGATTTCACCCATTAATCGTGCTCCACAAAGAGAATTAATGGATACGGAAATGGTCATAGGAAGGGTAGTTTCAGTTTTGAGGAGTATCGCCTCTCGCCTCCGTTCTTGGCATCTCCTACTTCATCTCCGCTTACCAATGAGGCTAATGCCTTGCAGGCTAGATTGCGATCAGAGACTCCTTCAGTCAGCATACTGCAGCCGATGATGGGGAAGAACCGCCTGCATCGCACTCCTAACTTTTTGGATTCAACTAGAAGCTTGTTGTCACCGCCATTGCCTAGAAATGCATGGGCTGATGTTTTGGAAGATTCTCCTTCTCCGAGGTCTTTCAGAAAGTCGGGGAATCTTACCTCACTTCTGTACACGGCTCCTAAGAAACCATTATAGCAAAGATGCTATGGAGTTTGGCCAAACATCACCACAAACCATCCAAAAACATCCTGCATTGTATCATCCTATGTCGGCACCAGCGATGGGGCTCCAGTCAGGGCGACACAAGCAATGCCGCCACCCGCCTCATCACCATCTCGTCGGAGATATCACTACCATGGATCGAACAATGCCGGCAAAATCCATCATCAACCCTTCCTCCTGCAGTATTTCTTTTTTCTTCTCTGCCAAAGCGTCAGGGGGAGCCATGATTCTAGCCGGCTCTTTCTCGAGCAGTATTTTTTTCTTATCTGCCCAAGCATAAGGGAAAACTGTGTTTCCAACCAGTCATTTCTCCTGCAGTATTTTTTTTCTTCTCTGGCCCAAGTGTCAAAGCGAGCTCTGTTTCCATCCGCCCTTTTCTTCTTTTGTTTTCTCTGTCAGCAGAATTTAGTTGGTGTGATTTACATGTTTTTTTTTTGCAGGCAACGACAACCACGATCAACTAAAAGTCAGTTTTCCTGTAGATTGTCTATTTCCCTGCAAAACTCACAATTAAGTGAAGCCTAAATCCAGCAAATTCAACCAAGCTTAGATCTCTCTTCTACCCTGAAACATATGATAGACAAAACTCAAAATTCAGCTAAGCATGAATCCAGTAAATTCAGTCAAGCCTGAATCTCTCTTCTACGCCAAAACATATGGCAGACAAAACTCAAAATTCAGTCAAACCTGAATCTAGCAAATTTGACAATCCAAACGACCATTTTTTCCTCACTACTCAGCAAGTTAGGAATTATTAACATATATTACAAACTTGAGTGGGAGTATTAAGAATTATAATAGGAAATAATTTATTCTTATAAGAAGTTATGAGGAATGAATTATTTCCTTAATATAAGGAGATATTTCCTTGGTTATTTTATATTTATTTCCTTGGATTATTAATTATTTGTTTTCTTATTTTATGTTATTTTTTATATCTCCTAATAATTAATATGAATTAATTATTAGAGATATCAGGTGATATATATTTCCTTTCATATCATTTCTTTTTTATTATTTTTCCTATTATATGATTCTTGTAAGTGTTATTTATACTGTCTTTCATATCAATGAAATAATGAAGCATTCGACATTATTCTAAATTTCAACACGATCGTTTATTATCGCATTTGTTAGCTCCAAGTTCTGAGCAAGTCATGGTAAAAGTGTTACCAGAGAAAAAGATTAGATTAACCAACAAGAATTTTAATGAAAGAGTTAATAGTATGATCGAATTAAGTTATAAATACTAGAAATTAAAATTTTAATGGAGTTTAGTTAAATTATTTTGTAGTTATTTCATAATTAAAGTTCGTTAGAAGGACGATGTCAAGATGATAGTGTTGAAATGATATACCCGAGAATGTCAAGGTCAGTGCTGATGCATTTCATGATATGATACATATTGTGGCTCGGTTGATTAAAACTTTTCAATCTCATGCTAGTAACAGTGAAAGAGCACCAATGGGTAGGTTTTTGAAGTTCTTTCAAGCTATGAAAATGACTTTATTTCTAGAGTAGGAGGGGCAAGTGGAAGCTAAAAACTAGCTAATGAGGGTGAAGAAAATCATAGATAATATTACATGTTCACCGGAGAGAAGAGTTGTTGTCACATTTGCTTTTGAGGGGAGAGCTGAGAGATGGTGTCAAGGTTGGTTACAGAAGAAATTTGGTGGTCGACATAGCCCTTTGGTATAATTAGACAAGTTAGAGAATCTTCTGAAATTTGTTTATACCATTATCAATTAGAAGACAAATACATGATAAATTTATTTGGTTAGTGCAAGAAGATCGATCAATCATGCAACATGAGGCAGAGTTTATTATGTTGTGACGTGTGCAACACAGCTCATTCATACTACAGAGGAGAAAAAATCAATCAGGTAACCACTAATGTCACTTGGGATTGAAGTCTATTCAATGCTACTGGAAAGGCTAGATGAGTAGAAACTTTTTTTCAGCAGACTCATAAGCGTAAGGAGATACAGAAGAGAAAAAGTTTTGAAGAAGTGGTACCAACATTTCATTCCGGAGAGTCTAATGGGATGAAAATAAGTCATGCACAGATGGAGTTATTAGTCAAGCTGACGGTGTTTGATGGTTACAATATAGAAACATGTGTTAAGTGTAGAAAACAACGTTGTAATGAATGTCTATTTGTTTTGAAGGTGTGTTATTTATGTAGACAGTCTGGACATCATATCAGGAATTGTCCTAATTCTACTTAGAGATCCACATCAAATACTAACTCAATAAAGGATTCAACAACGAGGAACTTTTAGAAGGGATCCACTTTTAAAAGCGGTCAACAGAGGATGACAAAAACTAGTACTATGACTTGTAGGGAGCAACAAGGCAAAACATTCGACCAATAGTTTATTCTTTAACTCAACGGGACCCTGAATCTGGTGCCACTGATGTTAATGCTAGTAAAGTTTGATGGATGACTTGTCTTTGGGTTGTCACATTAATATTTTTTTATTGAGTATCATTAGGCACTTTCGTTTTAGAAGTTGAGTGTTCTGTCAATTATGTTGTTATGATTAAGATATTTGAGGATTGTTTACTTGAATAACATTAATTCAAATGTTGGATTTATCACATATACTTTAGTCATTACTTAACAAGAAGCAAACTATTTTTATCGCTTTATGTTTCATCTAAATAATAATTAGTTGGTGTGAACTTCATGATTTTCGAGAAAGAAAATTTTATAAGGAGATGAGATTGTAAAAACTATGTTTTATATATATATATATATATATATATATATATATAT
>JXCR01133354.1:95387-109977 GCA_002079205.1 Phalaenopsis hybrid cultivar
TGTAACTTTAAATTTTATAAATATAATGGTTCTTTTTGTGCTTTGGTGAATTTTATTTAAATATGAGATGAAATTATTAGATAAGTTTTCTCAGTCCGACCGACAGTTTCTGCCTTGGTAATTCCAAGCCACCGGGACGGGGCGTGAGGCATGACACTTTCCACCTCAAACAATCATATAATTTAGATCACGAATTATTATGCATACGGGATAATATCGATCAGGATATGTTAGATTATGTTTTAACGATGCTCCTATAATGAGTGTGAAAGTTTAGTGTATGAAATAAGAGTAAACTTAATGCATATTGAAGCATAAATTTATTCAATTTAGTAAATATGATGAACCTATGCATTAGATTATTTTAATATATTTTTATAGTGATATTAAATATTAGCATGCATATTGTTTTCTTTTCATTGGACTAATGCATTTTAAAAGTGTGATTACTCTTAGATTATCTTTAGATAACTCATTATATTGTTTTAATATTTTTTCAGGTTTAAACTTTTAAATAAGATGAATATTAGAGTAGTTAAGCTGTATATAAGACAAGAACGACAACCAAAATGGTAACTATTTGTTAATTAAAATAATTTCCGTAATCATTCTTTCACTTAGTTTTTTTTTTTATATTAAATTGTTAGTGATAAAATTAGAAATATAAAAAATTTAGTTTCATCATCCGACTGTCTGTTCCCGCTCTTGTTAATTGCAACTCACAGGTCAAGTTGTGACAATATCTAGCATCAAAATTTGTTTTTTTTATATTTAAAAATTGAATTTGGAATATCATATCAAAGATATTATTATTTTAATTTTTACATATTGTTCATTTATTATTTAAATAATTCGAGCCAAAAAGAGTCGAACACGATCGAATAAAAGCTTGATCATGTTCGGCTCGTCATAAATCAAGCTTAAAACATTTATTCGTGTTCAACTCATTTGCTTAATTAACGAATCAAACACGAGCTAGTTAGCAAACATAACATAAGTTGTTGGCAAATGACTAGCATTTTTGACAGCGCTAGCCATGATTGCATGAAACAATATTGTGTTGATGTTCTTTATCATTTATATCTTAGTCAATAAGTTTCACTTAATGAGTTTGTGTTATGGTATGGCTCATATACCATATAGGGACAGATGCTGTAACGAAGCGGAGCAGAGCGGAGCGAAGCGGNGGTATAAAACTCGATTTCAATAATGACTTATTATTTTCTTATTAAGACATGTTAAAAAGAAAATTAAAAATCTTAAATCTAAAACTCGGTATAACTAAGTTGATATTAAGTAGATATGCAAAAAGAAAAATTGTTAGAGGCTTTAATATAAAATTCAAATTGGATATTCCTAGATATATATATATATGTATATATGTTAGATAATACATATATATGAATATATAAGTTATATAAGTAATAGCTAATGAAATAAAGAAATTATGAAAATAAACACAGAAAATTTAGAATTAATAGGAGAGAAGATTAGCCCTAAACAAAAAGCAAATTTGATTTAAATTACTATTACAGGTGCACCTGAAAGTCTAAACTAAGCAAGGAAAGGAGCAGCAAACTTCAGACACTGTAAAAGTAAGTAAATATGTTTTATTTTACAATAATTTTGTTTATTTATTATTTTTTTGCTTTCATTTTAAATGCAGAAGTATGTGTTTTCTTTTAAAAGTTAAATGCATGAAAAATAAATAAAATATGATTTATGCATGCATATAGAGTCATCATTGAATGATACTGGCAGGGAAATGCAATGTACTAGTGCACGAAATGGAAATGAAACCAAAAATGATTATATGCATTTATGGTGCATTGGAAATGGTTAAATGTATACATTTTTTTTTTAATGTTTGGGTTTAAAGAGTGACTCCATATTATGAATAGTGCAACTTAAATAAATGAAAGAAAATNGACAATGTAAAAGTAGGTAAATATGTTTTATTTTATAATAGTTTTGTTTATTTATTGTTTTTCTGCTTTTATTTTAAATGCAAAAGTAAGTGTTTTCTTTTAAAAGTTAAATGCATGAAAAATAAATAAAATATGACTTATGCATGCATATGGAGTCACCATTGGATGGTACTGACAAGAGAATGTAATGTACTCGTACATGAAATGAAAATGAAACTAAAAATGATTATATGTCTTTATGGTGCATTGAAAATGGTTAAATGTATACCTTTTTTTTTTTTTAATATTTGGGTTTAAAGAGTGACCCCCTATTATAAATAGTGCAACTTAAATAAATGAAAGAAAATGAAACCGTTTTTTTTTTTTTTTTTTTGTACTGCTCTCTTTTACTGTTACAATACTTTTACAAAAAAAATATTTACAATGAAACTTATTGTAACTTAGAAAAAATTGCCCGCAATATAATTTTAACTCAAACCTTAGTTGTTAATATTAATACAGAAAAACAATTGTAGACTAGATAGACCTTATGGAGTACATGTACAAGCGCATGAAAATTAAGTGAATAGGTATAGTGCGTTAGCTTTTATTTTGTCATTTGTAATTATTTAATATATATTTATGTATATATATATATATATATATATATATNTTTTTTTTTTACTGCTCTCTTTTACTGTTACGATGCTTTTACAAAAAAATTTTACAATGAAACTTATTGTAACTCAGAAACAATTGGTCGCAGGATAATTTTAACACAAACCTAAGTTGCTAATATTATTACAGAAAAACAGTTATAGACTAGATGGACCTCATGGAGTACATGTACAAGCGCATAGAAATTAAGTGAATAGGTATAGTCAGTTAGCTTTTATTTTGTCATTTGTAATTATTATATATATATATATATATATATATATATATATATATATGGAAACTCATTGTAACTTCAAATTTATAAATATAATGGCTCTTTTGTGCTTTGGTGAATTTTATTTAAATATGAAATGAAATTATCATATAAGTTTTCTCTGTCCGACCGACAGTTTCTGCTTTAGTAATTTCAAGCCACCAGGTCGGGGCGTGACACTTTCCACCTCAAACAATCGTATAATTTAGATCACGAATTATTGTGCATATGGGATAATATCGATCAGGATATGTTAGATTATGTTTTGATGATGCTCCTATAATGGATGTGAAAGTTCAATGTATGAAATAAGAGTAAACTTAAAGTTAATGCATATTAAAGCATAATTTACTCAATTAAGTAAATATGATGGACTTATGCATTAGATTATTTTAATATATTTTTTATAATGATATTAAATACTAGCATGCATATTGTTTTCTTTTCATTGGACTAATGTATTTTAAAAGTGTGATTACTCTTAGATTATCCTTAAATAACTCATTATATTATTTTAATATTTTTTCAGGTTTAAACTTTTAAATAAGATGAATATTAGAGTAGTTAAGGTGTATATAAGACAAGAACAGCAACCAAAATGGTAACTATTTGTTTAAAATAATTTCTTTAGTCGCTCTTTCACTTAATTTTTTTATATTAAATTGTAAGTGATAAAATTAGAAAAATAAAAAATTTAGCTCCACCATCCGACTATTTGTTCCCGCTCTTGTTAATTGCCTCTTGTTAATTGCAACTCATGGGTCAAGTCAAGACAATATCTAACATCTAAATTTGCTTTTTTATATTTAAAAATTGAATTTGGTATATCATATAAAATATATTATTATTGTAATTTTTACATATTGTTCATTTATTATTTAAATAATTCGGGCAAAAAAGAGTCGAACAAGATCAAATAAAAGCTTGATCATGTTCGGCTCGTCATAAATCAAACTTAAAACATTTATTCGTGTTCAACTCATTTGCTTAATTAACGAATCGAACACGAGCTAGTTAGCAAGCATAACACAAGTTGTTGGCAAATGACTAGCATTTTTGACAGCCCTAGCTATGATTGCATGAAATAATATTATGTTGTTGTTCTTTATCATTTATATCTAAGTCAATAAGTTTCACTCGCTGAGTTTGCTTCTTACAAATTCAACCCCATTAATTTTTGTGATTCCGAGGTTATTTTTTTGTGCATTCTGATGTAGAAAAATTTTAAACTATGCAAGTAATTTGGAATGCTAATTAAAGTAATAAGCTATTTAATTAATTTAATAACATTTTTTTTCTTTCATATGAGTTATTATCTAGCGAAGTTGATCAATATCTTTGTGGAAAAATATTTGAATGTCATGGAATTTTATATGTTCTAATCATACTTTTAGTGGACATACATCGCTATTCAAAACTTATACTTTTGAACTCTAAATTTATCAACTCTACCAATCATGCCAAATTATTATCAATTTTTGGTCAGGTCCGATGGGCCTAAGCATGCAAGTCTCCTGACTCTATTAAGCTCTCAACTAAGATGTCATGGGTTTAAGATCTTCCATATTTGTAATTAAATTTGCTCAAATATCCCCCAAAAAAGCGAGAAATTATTCCATACGGAATACTTGCGTAGCTCTACGTGTGTACTCCAGTAATATGTTGTCATTTGTGTTATATCGGGCTCACCTAAAAAAAATTAAAGCAGAACCGCGGAGGTTATTAGAGTGGAACCGCGGATACTATTTGAGCGGGTTGTTAGGGGTTATTAAGGGGTTATTGGGGCATTAACTCCAATAACCTCTCAATAACCATCCAATAATTTTTTAATAACTACTATGATTCCACTACAATAACCTCTCAATAACTTCTGCAGTTTCATTTTAATAACTTTTGCATTAACCCTCGCAATAACCCCCCAAAAGTTTCTCAATAACTTAAGCGGTTTCACGTCAATAACCTCACAATAACCTCCACATATTACCCTAAGGAAGAGAATAATTTCTCAAAAAAAGGACATTCTAAAGCCCATATCCCAATAAAACATTTACTTACAGTGACGTCACCAGACTTCCATTGCAACCAATATGACTCCAAGCGGTTGGGGAGCACGGATCATCTTCCCATCCTAGATCAAATCCAGTTGACTGTTGTATAACCTGAAGAGCAGAAACTGCCCCAAGGAAAAAGAAAAAATGAATCAGGATGCATCCACTAGAAGTTNCCTTTCGATTTGACTTTTAAAAAAGAAAAATCAGTTTAGTGTTGACAATTTTGAAACTTAAACAGCAAGATAACTATACATATATCCATCTACTGTTGTCTTCCCTTCAAGCTATAAGGAAATGTCGAGATGGTACGGGTGACTGCCCTTTTATTAAAAAGATAAGTAGAAAGAGTGAAAAAGCAACACTCTTTTCCTCTGATTCAGAAATTTTAACCCTAACTGAAAAATTCAAGTTCGCTCTTATTGAGAAATTTCAGTGGGGGCATCCACTTATGGAAGTTATCAGAAAGAGTTTTGACGATCTCAAACTTGCAGGCAAGTGGAAAGTGAGACCCGTTAATAGGAGACATGTGCTGATTCAGTTAACCCTAGCTGAAGACTATGCTCGGATTTTCTCTAAAAAATATCTTAACATTACAGACAAGTTAATGAAGTTACTCAAGTAGTTTCCTGATTTTGACCCAAATCATGAGTCTCCTACTGTTCCGGTATGGATTAGTTTACCTGGTCTCAAGTTGCATTTCTTTAATCATCAGGTTCTCTACTCTAATGAAATCATACTTGAGGATCCTATGAAGCTAGATCTGCCCACCTTTAACCTAACTAGGACTTCTGTGACCATAATACTTGTGAAAAGAATATTACCTTACCAGATATTACTGATATCTGGCTGGACACAACTCACAATAGATACTAGCAACAAATTATCATGGAACATAGACTTTTTTATTGTACCCACTGTAAGATTTTTGGGCATACACTTGATAAATGTCATAGGCTACATCCAAATTTAAAAGCTAAAGCTCAAGTAGACAAGGAGGGGTGTAACCCCATTGTTATGGATACATCTGCTCAACCTGTGGAAGAAGTTCCCACAAGACAGGATTTGGTGTTTGATTTGCCTATGAATCCCCCCTTGCCAATACTGCTCTGTTTTTGCGACTGATGTGATGTTGGATGGCTCTGTTGGGCAACCTACATCTTCAAACCTTATCCATAACATTACTGAAGGAACATTACCTACAAAGGATAGTGTTCAGACTAGTACTCGAGTGAGCCTTACAACTCCTCATCTTCAAAAAACATTTGGAGCAGAGGCGACAACTCATAATTCACATACAATGGAATATATTGTGGTTACAACGGTTGGTAATCTCTCTACTACGGTTCTACCACCTCATTCGAAGGATCAATCTTCTGATGAGGAATTTAGATTTACACATCTATGAGGAAGAAGAAAAATGGAGACATACTTGAGCTCAAGAATCTAATGGATGGTACTTTGGTTACTTCGGGTAATGGTCCACACCTCACCAATTTGTTAGTTGGCTCCCTTTCGAGAACCAAAGGCAGAGGCAAGACTAAATTAGGGTGTCCCTAATTATATGTATCTTTTCTATTTTTGGAATTTTGTGCGCGTTGTATCACTCATACAACATGTTGTATCCTTTCCTTTCAACATATTAGCCATTGGGCTTTTTTAATATATATATATATATATATATATATATANGTCATCTATTCTGATTTCGCTCTGCTAGGGTTTCGCCATTATGGCGAAACCTGATATTGTCGTGCAGCGTCAACTTCTCCTTCGTGCATCGTTCGGTTCATGCTCGAAGAAGTAAAGTTCTGCGTCGTGCGGCGTCGCTTCTTCGTCGCGCGTCTTCCATTGTCAGTCGCGCCTCCTGAGGTCGCGCTTCAGCGCTCCCGGCTCGTCTTTCATTAGGCTCTTTCACGCTCGAAGAATTTTGCGTCATGCGGTGTCGATTCTTCGTCGCGCATCTTCCATTGTCAGTTGCGCCTCCTGCGGTCGTCTGCGGCTCCATCTCCTGTTGCACTCGCGTCCATTAAATCCCTTTAGTTTGCCACTGTTCCACTCCGTTCCATGGCTACCGCTCCTTCTTAACCACCGACTATTCAAGTTTTTAACCTTTGGAAGACTTCTTTTGTTGATATGGTAGGCTCTATGGGATTAGATCGGGTTTTCTCTCAGATTTACCATGAATCATTCGAGCCAAGAGGACTGCAACCTTATCAAGAAGGCGGGTAGGAAGAGTGAAAAACTGGCTCTAATCTTCTCTGATGTTATGGTTTCCAACCTGGTTAACAAGTTGAAATTCACCCTCATTGGGAAGTTCCAATTGAGACATCCTAAAATGAAAGTCGTTCGAAAGTCTTTTGAAGATCTCAAACTATTGGGACTTTGGAAAGTTGGCCTCTTTGATGAGAGACATGTGATGATACAAAACTCAGGGGTTGTAGCTTAACAATATGTATAGGTGCATCTGCCATATGTAGTTTGCCGTTGTTCAATGCCCTTCAACGGAATTATATGTGAGACTTTGTGGACCTTTCTCAGGGTAAGTAAACTGTAGGGTGCCGATGAACTTTCAGCACCAATGCAACAAGACAAGATTGGTCATTAAAGAATACTCATAGACCCACGGAGTTGACCATAAAGAGAAATTTACTCCAATGGCTAAGCTAAACACTATTTGAGTCCTATTGTTACTTGCACTGAATATGAATTGGCCTTTATTTCAGCTGGATGTCAATGATGCATTCTTAAATGAAGAGCTAACAGAAGAAGTGTACATGTCTCTCTCTCTGAGCTTTGATTCTACTGCCTCCAGAAGACAAGTGTGCAGGCTACGAAAGTCCCTCTATGGGCTAAAGCAATCTCCAATGGTCTGATTTGGCAAATTCACAAAGATGGTTGTGGGTCATGGTTTTTTTACTCATGCTCAATCGAATCACACCATCTTCTTTCAGCAATCCTCCAATAACAAGATAGCTATCATTATAATTTATGTTGACAATATTGTTCTTACAAATAACGATTTCCCAACAATTAAGACCTTAAAAAAAGATTCTTGCTACATCCTTCGAGATAAAGGATTTGGGATCCCTTCGGTACTCCTTAGGCTTGGAAGTGGCTCAGTCATCTCGAGGAATTTGTCTGTCTTAGCGCAAATATGTGATTGATCTCTTGACAAGAACAACCTTCTTCTATGCAAACCTATTGTTGTTCCTATAGATTTTATTGAAAATTTATCTGACATTCCAAATGATGTGTCTGCCAATAAAACTCATTACCAGCACCTTGCAGAAAAACTCAACTAACTCGTTCATACTCGTCCTGATATATGCCACGTAGTTGGAATAATGAATCAATTCATGCATGACCCTTATGAGTATCATCTTCAAGTTGTCCAGCAGTTTCTCCAATATTTGAAAGGTGCACCAGGCTCAGGTTTGTCAAACGAGCCACAGACGCCAAGAAAATAAGGGACGAGAGGAGAGGAAATGGCTACACAAGGCAATCAACAGATGCTTCTAGCGCGCACCTATGCTAAAGAAGCATCAAGTGGTGCAGCAGGTTCAGCTGCAAATGTTAAGGCTCAGATCAGACACCCCTTCCTACTTTCCTTAGGGTAGGACATTGAATTGACCGCTCCTTGAAGTCTCTCCTGCTGTTTATACAGATGTTGATTGGGTAGGATCAATTCATGAGTGATGTTCCACCACGGAGTTATGGTTATTTGTATGAGACAATCTTGTCACGTGGAAAACCACGAAACAGTTTGTGGTTGCCCGAAACAGTGTTGAAGCTGAATTCCAGCCCATGTCTTTAAAAATGTTTGAAACTCTGGCTACGCATCATGCTCCGCGAACTCTGTATGCCAACCTCCATCCCACTGCAGCTATTCTGTGATAATAAGGCCGCAATTAGCATTGCTCATAATCCAGTACAGCATGATTGTACCAAACATGTGGAGATCGACAAACACTTCGTTAATGAAAAGATTGAGTATGAGGAGATTTGTGTTCCATATGTGCCCTCCAGTGATCAACTAGTGGACATACTCACCAAAAATCTTCCTTGCCCTTTGTTCGATGACTTCAAATTCAAGTTAACATGTGACATCTATGCTTTAACTTGAGGGGGAGTATTAGATTATAACAACAATCCCCAGACATTATTACATTTTATTTGCTCTTATTCCTTCATTATGTATTTTCCTATTTTTCTTTATTTTGTTTTATGTTATTTCTTAGTTGTTTTTATTATGTTTGATTCATTCCTTTATTATGTTTATTATAATTGGGTTTAAATACTTCTATCAATAATATTATGCCACTCTATTCCAAATCTCAATAATATTAATATCTTTTAACTTCATAATACAATATCATTCAAAAAAAAAATGATCACACACCTATCCATCAATAAGACATCTCCACACACAATCCTTTCCTCAGCTCAAGTCCCGACCAGTAAAGTATTACTCATTTATTATATTTTTTTTCTTTATTTCCACATCACTAGATATTTAACTTTGTACTGTTATAATTGTATTAAGCTCATTTGTTTGATCTTGGAAGCCAGATACGGGGTTATGTTAGCAGCTAACAGGATTTAGCAAACGATTCAGGAAGATTTGCTGAATGAGGTCTTTAAGGTTTGCTTTGAAAGCTCTTTCAATGAAAGTCTAATTATTTAAGATCAACAAGATTGACTCGATGAGGCTCATTTATGTTTTTAAACAAGATGCTCACATAAAACTCGATAAGAACAGAATAAACCAAAATAAAATCAACTTCAAACTAAACTCAAACAAACATGAACTTGAAAAAGCTAAGCTTGAAAATAATCACAAAAGCTAAAATTGTCTCAAGTTGAGCTCAACAAGTTTTTGTAAAACGAGCTCAAAAGCCTCAATTCAACTCAGCTAGGTTGAAACCCTATATGTAATCCCCAAAAAGATCTAAAAGGTAAAATGGAGAACTTATTTTATGATATAACCTATTTTTCGCTATGCAGAAATTCATCTAAATTATATTCAGAGAAGTTTAANGCTCGATAAGAACAGAATAAACCAAAATAAAATCAACTTCGAACTAAACTCAAACAAACATGAACTTCAAAAAGCTAAGCTTGAAAATAATCACAAAAGCTAAAATTGATCTCAAGTTGAGCTCAACAAGTTTGTGTAAAATGAGCTCAAGAGCCTCAATTCAACTCAGCTAGGTTGAAACCCTATATGTAATCCCCAAAAAGATTTAAAAGGTAAAATGGAACTTATTTTATGATATAACCTATTTTTCGCTATGCAGAAATTCATCTAAATTATATTCAGAGAAGTTTAAATTTATCATGATCAAATTGATGTATAAAATTTTATAAAAATTATTAATATATTTTATTTTGTAAAAAAAAATAAATAAACAAATTAAATAAACCTTAAACACTGTTAACAGCAATAGATACTGTAGTCATTCCACAATAGATACTGTAGCCATTCCACCAATCATTGTATACAAATGGCTGATAAAAATCAATGGTTAAGATCTCAAGTAGTGAAATAATATATATATATGTGTGTGTTTGTGTCTGTGTGTGTCTGTGTCTGTGTGTCTGTGTCTGTGTGTGTGTAGACAGACAGACACACAATTAAGAAGAACTTTATTCCCTATTCCACTTCATTTTCTTCCTGAATTGCAAACCGACATTGTAGCGCGAAGCATCCACAAAGTGGATGCTACGAAGTCGGGGTTGGTTTCTCTCAATTTGACTTTTAAAAAAGAAAAATCAGTTTAGTGTTGAAAATTTTGAAACTTAAACAGCAAGATAACTATACATATATCAATCTCATGTTTTCCCTCAAGCTATAAGGAAATGTCGAGATGGTACGGGTGACTGCCCTTTTCTTAAAAAGATAAGTAGGAAGAGTGATAAAACAACACTCTTTTCCTCTGATTCAAAAATTTTAACCCTAACTGAGAAATTCAAGTTCGCTCTTATTGGGAAATTTCAGTGGGGGCACCCACTTATGGAAGTTATCAGAAAGAGTTTTGACGATCTCAAATTTGTAGGCAAGCTAAAAAGTGAGACTCGTTAATAGAAGACATGTGTTGATTCAGTTAACCCTAGTTGAAGACTACGCTCGGATTTCTCTAAAAAATATCTCAGCATTACAGACAAGTTAATGAAATTACTAAAGTGGTTTCTTGATTTTGGCCCAAATCATGAGTCTCCTACAGATTAGTTTACCTGGTCTCAAGTTGCATTTCTTTAATCATCAGATTCTCTACTTTAATGAAGTCATACTTGGGGATCTTATAAAATAAGATCTGCCGACCTTTAACCTAACCAGGCCTTCTGTGGCAAGAAAACTTGTGAAAGGGATATTATCTTACCCGATATTACTAATATCTGGCTGGGCACAACTCACAATGGATACTAGCAACAAATTGTCATGGAGCATAAACTTTTTTATTGTACCCACTATAAGATGTTTGGGCATACACTTGATAAATGTCACAGGCTTCATCCAAATTTAAAAGCTAAAGCTCGAGTAAACAAGGAGGGGTCTAACCCCATTGCTATGGATGCATCTGCTCATTTTGTGGAGGAATTTCCCACAATACAGGATTTGGCGTCTGATTTGCCTATGAATCCCCCCTTGCCAATACTGCTTATGTTTCTGCAACTGATGTGATGCTGGATGGCTCTGCTGGGCAACCTACATCATCAAACGTTATCCATAAGATTACTGAAGGATCATTACCTACAAAAGATAGTGTTCAGACTGGTACTCGAGTGAGCCTTACAACTCCTCATCTTCAAAAAACATCTGAAGCAAAGGCGACAACTCATAATTCACATACACTGGAATTTATTGTGCTTACAACGGTTGGTAATCTCTCTACTACGGTTCTACCACCTCATTCGAAGGATCAATCTTCCAATGAGGAATAACAAATTTACACATCTAGGAAAAAGAAGAAAAATGGAGACAACTTGAGCTCAGTAATCTAATAGATGATACTTTGGTTACTTCGGGTAATGGTACACAACTCACCAATTTGTTAGTTGGCTCCCTTTCGAGAACCAGAGGCAGAAGCTCGCGTCATGTGCCTAAATGCACTATAATTGATAAATTTCTTTTATTCATTTATTTATTTCTGTGTTTAGTTGTCAATTGCAACCCAACAAGCTGGAGAGCTTATTACACCTGGAAACATCCAGGGAATGGAAAATTGATTTTACGCGGGAATTTGAAAATATAAGATAGAAGAATTGATGCGGGTCAGATTTGTGTGTTATTTTACAAATATTTTTCAATATTATAAAATACACATGACAGTAATAATAATAAATATTCGATGTAAATCTTAACAAAAATAAATTTAGTGAAAGTTATTTTTTCTTTTAAAACCTTTAAGATGTTAAATCCCCTAATAATCACGTAAATATACGTATCACTCAAGTAATAAAGGCCTTTAATGGAGTCCTTGATATCGGTCCCACAGGGAAGTTGGAAGTGCTTATAAATAAATTCTTAAAGTTATAATGTAAATTACAATTTAAACTACAAAACTGAATTACTAAATTCGAATCTAAAGTATTAGAGTGAATACTAAATAAAATGCAGTTAAAAGAACTAAGTCAACTAAACTAATTGTTAAACTTTCAAAAATAAACTTACGAAAACTAAACAAGCTTTTGTGATGGAGAGTTCAATTTTAAGAAAATATCATTCCCTTTTAGAATGAGTATATGAATTGTGAAATAATTAAAATCATTTGAAAATATATATATAATTATTTTGTGTCAAATAGAAGCAATTATATTTTTTACCCATTTTCAAGTGCATAAAAAATATTGGTTAATCCAGACTTTGGTCCCTAATTCTGTGTTTAGGTTGGGAAGATACCGGCTGCCACTACTCCCTCGTCTGAGGGCTAACAATCTTGCATTAGTTTCCAATCAATTGGACCAAATTGAGGATTTTAATCTGTCACCTTAAAATCTTAAATTCTACATCCAACAAGGTATATTTTTCTATTTATTTGCACTTAACTACATGGATGACATCCTCTCATATGAAATCAAATGTTTCTCACTATGTTATAGAAATCATAGTCCTTTCAGAATTTATATTTCTCAACATATTTTAACATTTCAATTGTTATGGCAAGATCGAAAAGTAAATGAAGATCGGAGTTCAAATCATCACAATTTTTTCACAATTAAAATCATATAAAACAAAATTAATTCTTCACAAAATCATATCACAAAGTAGGGAGAATGATAAATAAGACTACTCAGAATTCATGAGAAAGAAACAACAAAATACTGATTTCATATATAAAAACAAGTTTACAAAAACAAAGAAGTAAAAGACAACTTATCTCATTATCCATCCGAAGCAAATTTCTAGAAGTTCTCTTCAAGCACTTTGCCTTTTTACAAGCACTCTTAATTCTCTCTTAGAAGAGTAATGAAGAAGAAATCTCTCGTCTTCCATCTCCTCTTACAATCCTTGAAGAAAATCTCAAGTTATTGACTTTCTCTCACTTTTGTTTTCTTCGAACTCTCTCCCTCACGCCTCTCTTCAGCCCCACTTTTAATGCCCTAAACTTCCCTCTCTTTTCTTAGAGGTTGACTTCCTCTAAAAAGAATTCAAAATTCTCTCAAAAATTATATCCAAAAGTTAACTCTTTTGAATTTTAAAAGACATGTCTAATGATCTAAAAAACATATCCCGTCATAAAAGAACCTTCCAAAATGTTCAGATGCATTGAATCACTCCATAGGACGTTTAGAACAAGTGGCCTTTTCGAAATTTCCACAAAATTCATCCCGAACCACCTTAATCCGCAAATAGTTGTCTTTGGCGCCTCAGGCGCTGATTCTAGCGCTTTAGACGTCAGAATCTCAAAATTTGCTGTTTTGACTCCAAATTTTATCTTTTTTGCTACTTTTGCTTCAAATACCAAAAAATATAAAATGTATACTTAAAACAACACATTATTTTAGTGTATCAAGAATCAATCAAAATGTTTGCATATAATTACAATCAATTATATTTAATTCCATTATAATTGGGAAACTAGGTGCTTTCGGGTAAGCAACTAGAGGGCAAGAAATGAGTATACTTAAGAGAGGAAGGAAAAGTTCGTGAAAGGAGACCATTTTGAGATACAATTTCAACTGGAAGTACCAGTATACAAAATTAAATTTTATTTAAGAATTTTATGTAATTTAACAAAATAGGATAATTTAAATTGTTTATTAAAAGCGGCAAGCTCAAGAAAAGCGCTTGTCGTGAGGCTGAACAAACGAGTACGGTGAGATATGCAACTGTTAAATTAACAAGTCAAAGTTCTATAAGATCTATTACTTGCTACTATCTACTAGTATAATCAGTTTTTGTGTAATTTGTATTTAAAAATTATTTCATATTTAACATAAGTATTCCTGTCAACTTGATTTATGATAATGCAAGTGGATACCAACATATTTCAAATTCAACATGTTTTTCATTTACGTGCACATATATGTTAACATTCCATTGCTAGTACCATAAAGAAGTAACTCCATCATAGTCAAGTATAGACATATAAGATTGCATATATATATATATATATATATATATATATATATATATATATATATATATATATATATATATATATATATATATATATATATATATATATATATATATATAT
>JXCR01133354.1:110628-133630 GCA_002079205.1 Phalaenopsis hybrid cultivar
ATATATATATATATATATATATTCAATATCATTCATATACTCATCTTATGACATACAATATAATATTAAATAACATATTATTTTTACTAAAAAGAGGTCTAACATTATATACTCATCTTATGACATACAATATAATATTAAATAACATGTTATTATATTTACAAAAAGAGGTCTAACATTCAGATATGACCAATAAGGAGTATAATTCATGATAAACTTGTACATGAATTTTATAAATATCGATAACTTTTGATGCAATTGATTGAAAAGAAACAAAATAGTGCCATAAATTTAAAAGTAAGTACTCACCTCGATGAGGATTTATTTGTTCTTGTATTTGCATTGATCTCTACTCGATGCCTATAATAAACATGATATTCGTATTATTTTAATTAATTATTAACTTAAAATTACTCGAGCATTAATTTCTATGAAATTCTAATTAACTTTATTTTGCTATTAATAATATATATTTAAAATTCATTAATTAAATTATAATATAAACCCAGTCTTACCTTACCGAAGTTTGCACGGATTAATCTCCCTCCCCTTAGTTTGCGCATTTCTCCTACTTCTATTCCCCTCTAAACTGAAAATCTAAACCAAGAGTCCAAATTTAGGGTGCGTTTGGTAGGGCGATTTTGTTGCGGTGGCATTTTAAAAACGCTAGCTCGTGTTTGGAAAACACTTGCCAGATGCGTTTTACAAATTGGAGTTCTCAATTTACTATTACACGCGGATCGCAGGGTCCTACCCGCGATCTGCATTTCATCATTTAGAAAGACTCTCGCTGCCCCTGGTCTCGTTGCTCCTCTGCCCGCAAGTAGCTCTCGTTTGTATCTCCCTTTTGTAGAACCCTAATAGAAGTCCCTGAAGGTATGTTCGTATCCATCGTATCTCCTTCTGTTTCTTTTTCGATGTCCATAGTTATCTTCTCTGAATGCTAATCGATTCCTGATTTCCTTCATCTTCCTCGGTTATTTCTTTGACCTGATTTATATATTACACCATTCTGCACTTCTTTGCGAATGGATCTGGTTTCCTTCATCTTCCTCGTCGAAGTAGCACAATGGTTTGGATTTTTTTTTATCAAGCAGACGATTATTGATGGATTCGATGTTTCTGATTATGAATCTGATGTTATTTCTGGTTATGGATCTGATGTTTGGTACTTTTATTGTGTAATATCTATGCTTCTTTGCTTTGATACTATTATTTGGAGGTGTTGTGGACTTCTTGCAGTGATATTCTTTGATCATTATGAGGTATGGAAGGAAAATATTAGGTCAAAATTGGAGTTTTAGAAGCTAAACTAGAGTAATTTACAAAACTGGAGGCCGAATGCATATTTTTTACAAAGCAGTCAGAAAGCTACTTGAAACAAAGCTACTTGAAACAGATAGAAAAATGGATAATGATAGAAAATTTGTAATCATCAAGAATAATGATAGAAAAATGGATATGTTAATACATTACAATTGAGCATCCATTGCTTGAAAGAGAGGATCCCCCGATCATCTATAACACGTGTGGTATGTATGTAAATTTTTCTAAAAAAAAAATATTGCCTAAAGAAAGGATTTCAACCATCTATGATGCAGTTGTCAAACATCAAATCTCTCGTATGTAATACATACGTAATAATTGTATAGCATGTATGTAATTTTTTTTCTAAATTTTTATGGTTGAAACTGCATCTATTGCCTGAAGAGAAGTTCCCATAGCCATGTTTGTAATAGCTTAACAACAAACATCATTAATAGCTATATCAGTATATATGGATATTCCGTTTGGACTATTTTCTGAGTTGACATTGTGCTATTTCCAAATCAAATATTGTTAGAATTCTTTCAAATTAATTATTTTTGAAAATATTTGTACTTCAGTTTGGAAGACATGCATGGCATGAATTTCTATTTTATCTAAGTCTATGTTTTTTTCTTCAAATGTTGCTTTATTATACTATCAATATGAGTGCATTATTTGATTTATATTTTTTAGTAGTCTCATAATGCCTAAAAACAAAGGAGCTACCTCAGTAATGTAGAACAAGGGAGTTACCAACATTTTTTGCAATCCCTGTATTTAGAAGATTAAACTTGAAAATAGACCGACAACCTACTTTAATAAAGAAGGGTGACAGAATATTTTCATTAAGTTTAAAAAATTGACAAGACAAACTTACAATAGATTGAAATTCAAGAACAAGTTGGATCAACTAAGAAAATATTGAAAGTTATGGAAAGAACTTAAACGGGGATCGACGAGATTGGGTTGAGATCCTGTCAAGCGTACCGTAGACGCTTCAGAGGAATGGTGTACTGAAAAATTAGAGGTAATAATTGTACTCCTGCGAACTCTTCAGTTAATTTATATTTATACTTATGTTTCACCTAATATGCTCCCATCCCCTCCCTTCTTGTTGCAGGCAATACATAATGCAAAGAAATTTAAGTTGTCCGGAATTGAACCAGACTTGGAAGACAAATTGGATGTTATGTTCAAGGGAATTGTTGCTACGGGTCAGCAAACGTTCAACCCAAGCGAGCAGAGTTTTGTTGACATCTCAGCTGAGGTGATCCCCGATCAGGTTATCGGTTCAGGTGAAGGCCCTAGCATAAACCGTAGGGAGCTTGAGTCAACTGACCAATCAAAGATACGTAAGATGGAAAAAAAAGGAAAAAAATAAAGATGTTTTCGTGCAGAGCTCAATTGCTAAACTGATTACTGTATTTGAAGCTCCGATATCAATTGAACATATGGTGAATAATCCCACTGTTGATGTTATTATGAGTTTTTTAGAAGATATTCCAGAAGTTCTTGCTGATTTGATATTCTACTTAAAATGTGTTAGGGTTCTCAAGGAACCAACCCGCAAGGAAATTTTCAAGAGGCTCCGCCCCGAGCTGCGTCTTGATTATTTGTGTCTCTCAATTGGTAAATGAATCTTTCATATCTCATGTCTATTGTATTTGCTTATTGTAATGCATAATTTGCTTTAGGTTTTAGGTGAAATTTTTTATATGCACAATATTTTTATTTCTGTTTTGGAGTAGTACATTTTTCGGAAAAAGTTTATTTTTGGATATTTGTTTGGTTTCTTTGTATTTCCTTTAAGAAATTATTTATGCATAATACAAAATTCATACAGGATGGATCAGCGACGACAAGTGTTATACCGAGAACGCCGCAGAAGAATAGCTGCGGCAATTCTTATATTGTTATTAGAGTACTACCGCACAAACAAAGTACGAACACCGCGAATGAATTCATTATTTATTGCGGATAAATGGGTGGGCGAGATGCTTGTTGGACAAACTATAAGATTCAACAATATATTTCGCATGACCGTACTCATTTTTTTGGATATTCTGAACGAACTACAAATAAATCAAGGTCTTGTAGGTTTGGCTAGAACTACTACAAGAGATGTTTTGGCAATTACGTTGTTTATTTTATCTAAAAATGAATCAATCAGAGGAGCTATGAAGCGATTTCAGCATTCATCAAAGACAATAAACCGATACTTCTCTATTGGTATAAGAGCCCTAATTAGCCTAGTTTCACACGTAATTAAGCCGGAAGATCCAACTTTCAGTAGAACTCCTACAAAGATAGTCAATGACACACGCTACATGCTATTTTTCAAGGTCATTCTATTCAATTCATTCTTTTCATTTCATAATATAATTTATATGATGTGGTTGAGATCACTAACAAATCAATACGGAACTATATTGGGGCAATTGACAGTATACACGTCGATGCCCGAATCCCTAGCCATGAAAAGGTCGCGTACATTGGACGGTGTGGTTCACCTACACAAAATGTAATGGTTGTATGTGACTTCAATATGTGCTTCACATTTGTGATGGCCGGATGGGAAGTGCACATGATAGTCGTCTTTTTAGCTTTGCGACAAATAACAGCCGACAATGCCTCCCACACCCGCCTCAAGGCATGTTAACTTTGATTAATTTATTGGATTTTTTCATCAAGGGTCACTATTAGTGTAATTCGTGGCAAACAAGTATTATTTGGTGGATGTCGGATATCCTTTACAGAAAAGGTATTTAAAGCCATTTGCAGACATGAAGTATCACATTTCTGATTTCGAGAGGTCAAGTGGTGTCGCACGTGGCAGAAAAGAGATGTTTAACAATGTCACTCTTCCTTACGTGGGGTAATCGAAAGACGAATTTGAAGTATGAAAGAATAAATGGGTCATTCTATGTGATATGCCAACATATCCATTTCAAAAACAGGTACATCTTGTTGTGGCAACGATAGTGCTCCACAATTTCATTAGAAGACATCCCTCTCGTTCTGATACGAACTTCGATATGGTTGACGCCGATGACAAGCATATACCGCCTGAAGCATTTGAATTCCAGGTTGGGCAGTCATACCAGATGAAGTAATGGAGGAAGAAGAATTTAACACCCAAGTACGCGAAGGTGCAGATGAGATGATTGCTTTGAGGGAGCGTATAACAGATGCAATATGTGCTTACTAAATGATGTCATGATTTTCAGGTTAAGCTACAATTTGTTCAGAATGCATATGGAACTAACATATCTCTTTATTTTTGAATGCATCTCGCATCCTTATTTGTAAAACTATAATTCCTCTTGGAATTATGAACACTATTGGAAACTTCTCTTTTTGTCTGATGAAGTAAATATTTTTTTGGTGTTATTACACTCATGCATGATGGGGATTCGATATGAAATTCTCATACTGCTGGAACTCTCATTTTTGTTTGTTCCTCTGCACTAAACTTTGGAAACAATTGGAATTCGATATGCAATTTTACAAATTCTCCCCTCTTTCTCTCCCTCTCACCCTCTTTCTTTTCCTCTCCCCATATCTCCTTGTTTTGTATTTATATATTTCTGCTCTTTGCTGTTAGACATGGCTGCAATATATTACATCTTTAAAACATAATTTGGTATGTGTTAGACTTATAACAACCTTCGATTCCCCAATATGAGCCATTGTGGTTTTAGAGAATTTCTCCCTTCATTTTTATAGATTTACCTTTTCATTTTTACGCATAACAGTTAGAAATGGGGTCAGCAACTCCAATCGTGTTGAGATGGCTGACTCCTGCAATTCTACCTTGCCCAGCTCATTCATCAGTCAAAGCTACTTTTGGAGGTCTGTGATATCCATAATTGCAACAAGCAGAAAGTTTTCTACAGGATAATACTTTATGTGTGCTATTTTGCCGACTCTTTCATGGGTATTTGTATTCATATGAACATTATGAAAGCTTCGAAAAGGCTTCTCATTTTCTTCGAAACATTGTGAATTTCGACTGGTGATATGTGCTTTATGTTAATTTTGTTTAGCCAATAGTATGGAAGATCAACATAATACTTTATGCTTCATTTAATTGTTTCCTGTGGAAAGAATTGGACGTAACTGCTGGTTGGAGCTAAAGGCAATATAATACTTTATGCTCCATTTGGCGGCACATATTAATTTCTGAGCATATATATTAAGAGTTAACTCAAGTTTGTGTAGCAGCTTGGAAGGCCAAAGAGGTTTGTTGTTGGCAACCGTTGCTCCCAATTTTTAGTTATTCAGTATATTGTATTAGCTTGTCATATTTGGATATCTACTGTTAAGAATGAGAATGGTTGTGAGCATTATTTCAAGCCATATATTATGAGAGTTGAGTGATGTTGAGGCTTCATATATTCTTATGTTGAGGCTTTCAAATTTCAGTTAAAAGTTAAAATGGTGGCATGTTCTACCTGATAAGAAAGACTTGGTGGCAGCAATGTAAACAGAAAAGTTTGTCTTAGATATGTAAAGTACATTATGATTGAAATCATGGTCAAGTGGAGGCTTGATGTTTCCATGATGAGAAAGAAAAGGAAAAGTAAAAGGAAGAAAAGACAATAGAAACTATAATATTGCAAGCGCCAAAGAATCTACATTGCCTTGCCCTTAATGCAATTGTCATGTTTGGCTCAGCTCGATTTGTTGGGCATGACAGTTTTCCGTGAAAGTCTTCTAATTTTCTTTATCTGAAGTTCTACTTCTGCATGTTGCTGAAAAGAAACAAACCAGAACTGTTGGAGAAAAAGACAGAAATTGTGGTAAACTTTCACCATATGTTTACACTCCTCTTATTTTAATTTTTTTGTTTTTGTATGGTTGCTGGAAGGTGTTCTCTCCATTCAGCTGTTTAATATCATTACACACCTTCTTTGTTTAACAAACCAGAACTTTATTTTCATCTACTAATTGATGTGGCTTAATATCATTACAGGTGTGTCACAAATACTAATAGTGCTGCTATCTTTGGAAAATCTACATGCTTCCAATATTCTTCGTTTAGCCTCATATAGACGCCTTCTTTCTTTAACGGCTTAATTTTTTTTATACGAATTCGGGTTCCGGTAGCAATTCTCCATTGTCGTGGTAGCATTGAGGGGTCTCTGACTGCTTACAAAAGTGTAACAGAGATAAATTACACAGTGAAAGCAAAATTTAAAATTGTAACAAAAGCATAAAAGAATGAAAAAACTTTTTTTCAGCTATTTGGGGATTGGAATTCATATGCTTAATGAAGCTGGAATTTCGATTTATAGGCAGCTTGGATGGCCCATGTCTGTCAGGGCAAACGCTGCTATTCAATTTATAGGCCCAATGGTAAGTATATTTTCTTTATTTCATTTATTATTTGACTGATCTATTGTCTTTTTAAAAATTGCAAGACTGTGAGTTCCAGATATTCAGGGAAGTTCGACCAAGTGATGTGTCGGTGCGGGCTACCATCCTTGCTACTCACGTCACACCAGCCACATAACTACGGGAGGCAATTTTACAAGTGCCCGCGGTGAGCACAAGGACAGAACGACTACAATTTTTTCAAGTGGGCCGACAGTACGTCGGTTTATATGATATCCCAACCGGACACAGCTGCTCGGAGTTCATTAGTACACGATTTCAGAACACAGCTTCTGGTTCGAGTGCTTCTATTTGTACAGTATCCCAGTCGGACAGGTTTGCTCAAGGTCTAGAGCGTCAAAGTCGAGCAGCATGGGATGTGATATGCTGCTACATTCTAAAGTCAATATTATAAATTTTTTCCTTGTTATTTTAACATGTTATTTTTTCTTCTTTCTTGGGTCTCATTATAATACATATTAGTGTGTTAAGGTGTATTTCATTTTTGTTTGATTAACTGTACTTCTGTAATGTGATCTGAAATATTTAAATGATAAATATTTTATATTTTTATGTTTTAACATTTGAACTTTAATTTTAAGAATATTTTGTATTTTCATGTTCTACAATGTTCACATTTATCTCCACTTTATGATTATATTAAGAATTTGGTAAATTTGTAAAAAATTATGCAAATCAGCTGTTTACAAAACGCACAAACCAAACAGCTGCAGCTTATCCAGAACAGGGGTAGTTTTGTCCAAATCAGCTGTTTACAAAACGTACAAACCAAACAGACGGACAGCTTATCCGGATCAGCTGTTTATCACCAGATTATCAGGATAAGCAGATTATCAAGATAAGCTGCAACTGCCTCAAACAGACCCTTAACAAAATTTTATATTAAAATTATAATATAACTTAACTATATATAAAATTTTCTATTAAAAAATTATTAGATTTTACCTTTAAAATCTTGAGCGAGCCCTAATCCATGAAAAAAAACTCTTATTCCCCTCTACATGAGATTCCATCCCTGTCAGCACGGACAAGGGCTCTTTCTTCTCGACTTCCTTTAATCTGTCGCACCATATTCTTCTCGTGTCACAGAGCCACTCAAAATTAGCACCAGAAAGGCAGAAACCTCGGGCGTTGTAGTCCTTTCTGCCCTAGACACATGCAACAACCACCGAGCTGATATTATTTTAATTAATTATTAATTTTAAATTGCTCAAGTATTAATTTTTATGAAATTCTAATTAACTTTATTTTGCTATTCATAATATATATTTAAAATTTATTAATTAATTTATAATATAAACNTAGTATAATAAATTTAAAAGTAAGAGTACTCACCTAGATGAGGATTTATTTCTTCTTGTATTTGCATTGATCTCTACTCGATGCCTATAATAAACATGATATTCATATTATTTTAATTAATTATTAACTTAAAATTGCTCAAGTATTAATTTCTATGAAATTCTAATTAACTTTATTTTTCTATTTATAATATATATTTAAAATTCATTAATAAAATTATAATATAAACCCAATCTTACCTTACCGAAGTTTGCACGGATTAATCTCCATTTGCTTAGTTTGCGCATTTCTCCTACTTCTATTCACCTCTAAACTGAAAATCTAAACCAAGAGTCCAAATTTAGGGTGTGTTTGGTAGGGCGGTTTTGCTGCGGTGGCGTTTTGAAAACGCTACCTCGCGTTTGGAAAACACTTGCCAGATGGGTTTTACAAAATGGAGTTCTCAATTTACTATTATACACGGATCGCGGGATCCTACCCCCGATCTGCGTTTCATCGTTTAGAAAAACTCTCGCTGCCCCTGGTCTCGTTGCTCCTCAGCCCTAATTTCGCAAGTAGGTCTCGCGCTCCTCGTCGCTCCTCTCCCCGCAAGTAGCTCTCGTTCGTATCTCCCCTTCGTATAACCCTAATAGAAGTCCCCGAAGGTATGTTCGTATCCATCGTATCTCCTTCCGTTTCTTTTTCGATGTCCACAGTTATCTTCTCTGAATGCTAATCGATTCTTGATTTCCTTCATCTTCCTCGGTTATTTCTTCGACCTGATTTATATATTACACCATTCTGCACTTCTTTGTGAATGGATCTGGTTTCCTTCATCTTGGCCGAAGTAGCGCGATGGTTTGGATTTTTTTTTTTCAAGCAGACTATTATTGATGGATCTGATGTTTCTGGTTATGAATCTGATGTTATTTCTGGTAATGGATATGATGTTTGGTACTTTTATTGTGTAATACTTATGTTTCTTTTCTTTGATACTATTATTTGGAGGTGTTGTGGACTTCTTGCAGTGATATTCTTTGATCATTATAAGGTATGTAAGGAAAATATTGGGTCAAAATTGGATTTTTAGAAGCTGAACTAAAGTAATTTACAAAATTGGAGGCCGAATGCATAAGTTTTGCAAAGCAGTCAAAAAGCTACTTGAAACAGATAGAAAAATGGATAATGATAGAAAAATTGTAATCATCAAGAATAATAATAGAAAAATGGATATGTTAATACATTACAACTGTGCATCTATTGCCTAAAAGAGAGTATCCCCCTATCATCTATAACACATACGGTATGTATGTAAATTTTTCTAAAAAACTATTGCCTAAAGAAAGGATTTCAACCATCTATGATGCAGTTGTCAAACATTAAATCTCTCGTATGTAATACGTACGTAATAATTGTATAGCATGAATGTAATTTTTTTCTAAATTTTGATGGATGAAACTGCATCTATTGCCTGAAGAGAGGTTCCCATAGCCATGTTTGTAATAGCTTAACATCAAACATCAAAACTCTCTCATTCACATCATCAATAGCTATATCAGTTTTGAAAATATTTATACTTCATTTTAAGGATTCTTGATATGCAGTTGAATAGCTTCAAATGCAATATTAGTTTTGTGGCCAAATTTAACATGTAATGTAAGTAATATATATGGATATTCTGTTTGGACTATTTTCTGAGTCGGTATTGGGCTATTTCCAAATCAAATATTGTTAGAATTCTTTCAAATTATTNTATGTTATTATTTTTACTAAAAAAGGTCTAACATTTAGATATGACGAATAAAAAGGAGTATAATTCATGATAAACTTGTACAAGAATTTTATAAATATCGACAACTTTTGATGCAATTGATTGAAAAGAAACAAAATAGTATCATAAATTTAAAAGTAAGAGTACTCACCTCGATGAGGATTTATTTGTTCTTGTATTTGCATTGATCTCTACTCGATGCCTATAACAAACATGATATTCATATTATTTTAATTAATTATTAACTTAAAATTACTCAAGTATTAATTTCTATGAAATTCTAATTAACTTTATTTTGCTATTCAGAATATATATTTAAAATTCATTAATTAAATTATAATATAAACCCAATCTTACCTTATCGAAGTTTGCACGGATTAATCTCCCTCCCCTCTAATTTGCTATTCATAATATATATTTAAAATTCATTAATTAAATTATAATGTAATTTTTTTTCTAAATTTTGATGGATGAAACTGCATCTATTGCCTGAAGAGAGGTTCCCATAGCCATGTTTGTAATAGCTTAACATCAAACATCAAAACTCTCTCATTCACATCATTAATAGCTATATCAATATATATGGATATTCCGTTTGGACTATTTTCTGAGCCGATATTGGGTTATTTCCAAATCAAATATTATTAGAATTCTTTCAAATTATTTATTTTTGAAAATACTTGTACTTCATTTTGGAAGACATGCATGACAAGAATTTCTATTTTATCTAAGTCTATGTTTTTACTTCAAATGTTGCTTTATTATAGTATCAATATGAGTGCATTATTTGATCAATATTTTTTAGTAGTCTCATTATGTCTAAAAACAAAGGAGCTGTGTCAGTAATGTAGAACAAGGAAGTTACCAACATTTTTTGCAATCCCTGTATTTAGACGATTAAACTTGAAAATAGGCCGACAACCTACTTCAATAAAGAAGCGTGAAAGAATATTTTCATTAAGTTTAAAGAATTGACAAGACGAACTTACAATAGATTGAAATTCAAGAACAAGTTGGATCAACTAAAGAAATATTGAAAGTTATGGAAAGAACTTAAACGGGGATCGACGAGATTGGGTTGAGATCCTGTCAAGTGTACCGTAGACGATTCAGCGGAA
Organism: Phalaenopsis hybrid cultivar; assembly: GCA_002079205.1. Taxonomy (NCBI): domain Eukaryota; kingdom Viridiplantae; phylum Streptophyta; class Magnoliopsida; order Asparagales; family Orchidaceae; genus Phalaenopsis; species Phalaenopsis hybrid cultivar. The sequence goes on from JXCR01133354.1 coordinate 121,504, forward strand.
TGGTGGACTGAGAAATTAGAGGTAATAATTGTACTCCTGCGAACTCTTCAGTTAATTTACATTTATACTTATATTTCACCTAATNTGCATGACATGAATTTCTATTTTATCTAAGTCTATGTTTTTTTTTTTCTTCAAATGTTGCTTTATTATACTATCAATATGAGTGCATTATTTGATCCATAATTTTTAGTAGTCTCATTATGTCTAAAAACAAAAGAGCTACGTCAGCAATGTAAGACAAGGAAGTTACCAACATTTTTTGCAATCTCTGTATTAAGAAGATTGAACTTGGAAATAGACTGACAACCTACTTCAATAAAGAAGGGTGACAGAATATTTCCATTAAGTTTAAAGAATTGACAAGACAAACTTACAATAGATTGAAATTCAAGAACAAGTTGGATCAACTAAAGAAAGATTGAAAGTTATGGAAAGAACTTAAACTGGGATCGACAAGATTGGGTTGGGATCCAATCAAGCGTACCGTAGAGACTTCAAAGGAATGGTGGACTGAAAAATTAGAGGTAATAATTGTACTCCTGCGAACTCTTCAGTTAATTTACATTTATACTTATATTTCACCTAATATGCTCTCATCCCCTCCCTTCTTGTTGCAGACAGTACCTAATGCAAAGAAATTTAAGTTGTTCGAAATTGAACCGGACTTGGAAGACAAATTGGATGTTATGTTCAAGGGGGTTGTTGCTACGGGTCAGCAAACGTTCAACCCAAGCGAGCAGGGTTTTGTTGGCATCTCAGCTGAGGTGATCCCCGATCAGGTTATCGGTTCAGATGAAAGCCCTAGCATAAACCGTAGGGAGCTTGAGTCAACTGGCCAATCAAAGAAGTGTAAGATGGAAAAAAAGGAAAAAAAATAAAGATATTTTCGTGCAGAGCTCAATTGCTAGACTGATTACTGTATTTGAAGCTCCGATATCAATTGAACCTATGGTGGATGATCCCACTATTGATGTTTTTATGAGTTTTTTAGAAGATATTCCAGAAGTTCTTGTTGATTCGATATTCTACTTAAAATGTGTTAGGGTTCTCAAGGACCTAACCAGCAGGCAAATTTTCAAGAGGCTCCGCCCCGAGCTGCGTGTTGACTATTTGTGCCTCTCAATTGATAAACAAATCTTTCATATCTCAAGTCTATTGTATTTGCTTATTGTAATGTATATTTTGCTTTAGGTTTTAGGTGAAGTCTTTGACATGCACAATAATTTTATTTATGTTTTGGAGTAGTAAATTTTTCGGAAAAAGTTTATTTTTGGATATTTGTTTGGTTTCTTTGTATTTCCTTTAAGAAATTATTTATGCATAATACAAAATTCATACAGGATGGATCAGCGGTGGCAAGTGTTATACCGAGAACGCTGCAGAAGAATGGCTGCGGCAATTCTTATATTGTTATTAGAGTACTACCGCTCAAACAAAGTACGAACACCGCGAATGAAATTCGTTATTTATTGCGGATAAATGGGTGGGCGAGATGCCTGTTGGACATCCCATAAGATTCAACAATATATTTCGCATGACCGTACCCATTTTTTTGGATCTTCAGAACGAACTACGAATAAATCACGGTCTTGTAGGTTTGGCTAGAACTACTACAAGAGAGGTTTTGGCAATTACGTTGTTTATTTTATCTCAAAATGAATCAATCAGAGGATCTATAAAGCGATTTCAGCATTCATCAAAGGCAATAAGCCGATACTTCTCTATTAATATAAGAGCACTAATTAGCCTAGCTTCACACGTAATTAAGCCGAAAGATCCAACTTTCAGTAGAACTCCCACAAAAATAGCCAATGACACACTACATGCTATTTTTCAAGGTTAGTATATTCAATTCATTCTTTTCATTTCATAATATAATTTATATGTCGTTGAGATCACTAACAAATCAATACAGAATTGTATTGGGGCAATTGACAGTACACACGTCGATGCCCGAATCCCTAGTGATGAAAATGTCACGTACATTGGACGGTATGGTTCACCTACACAAAATGTAATGGTTGTATGTGACTTCAACATGTGCTTCACATTTGTGATGGTCAGATGGGAAGTGCACATGAAAGTTGTTTTTTTAGCTTTGCGACAAATAACAGCTAACAACGCTTCCCACACCCGCCTCAAGGCATGTAAATTTGATTAATTTATTGAATTTTTTCATCAAGGGTCACTATTAGTGTAATTCGTGGCAAGGAAGTATTATTTGGTGGATGTCAGATATCCTTTACAGAGAGGGTATTTAAAACTATTTGCAGACATGAGTATCACATTTCTGATTTTGAGAGGTTAAGTGGTGTCGCACGTGGCAAAAAAGAGATGTTTAACAACGCCACTCTTCCTTACGTGGGATAATCGAAAGGAAATTTGGAATATGGAAGAAGAAATGGGTCATTCTACGTGATATGCCGACGTATTCATTTCAAAAACAGGTACATATTATTGTGGCTACGATGGTGCTCCACAATTTAATTAGAAGATATCTCTCTCGTTCTGATACGGACTTCGACATGGTTGACGCCGATGACATGCATATACCGCCTGAAGCATTCGAATTTCAGGTTCGGCAGTCCATACCGGATGAAGTAATGGAGGAAGAAGAATTTAACACCCAAATCGGCGAAGGTACAGATGAGATGATTGTTCTGAGGGAGCGTATAACAGATACAATATGTGCTTCCTAAATGATGTCATGGTTTTCAAGTTAAGCTACAATTTGTTCAGAAGTATGTCATATGGAACTAACATATCTCTTTATTTTCGAATGCATCTTGCATCCTTATTTGTAAAACTATAATTCCTCTTGGAATTATGACACTATTGGAAACTTGTCTTTTTGTCTAATGAAGTAAATATTTTTTTGGTGTTATTACACTCATGCATGATGGGGATTATAAAATTCTCATTCTGCTGGAACTCTCATTTTTGTTTGTTCCTCTGCGCTAAACTTTGGAAACAATTGGAACTCGACATGAAATTTCACAAATTCTCCCCTCTTTCTCTCCCTCTACCCCTCTTTCTTTTCCTCTCCCCATATCTCCTTGTTTTGTATTTATATATTTCTGCTCTTTGCTGTTAGACATGGCTGCAATATATTACATCTTTAAAATATAATTTGGTATATGTTAGACGCATAACAACCTTCGATTTCCCAATATGATCCATTGTGGTTTTAGAGAATTTCTCCCTTCATTTTTATAGATTTACCTTCTCATTTTTACGCATAACAGCCTTAGAAATGGGGTCAGCAACTCCAATCGAGTTGAGATGGCTGACTCTTGCAATTCTACCTTGCCTAGCTCATTCATCAGTCAAAGCTACTTTTGGAGGTCTGTGATATCCATAATTGCAACAAGCAGAAAGTTTTCTACAGAATAATACTTTATGTATGCAATTTTGCTGACTCCTTCATGGGTATTTTGTATTCATATGAACATTATGAAAGCTTCGAAAAGGCTTCTCATTTTCTTTGAAACATTGTGAATTTCGACTGGTGATATTTGCTTTATGTTAATTTAGTTTAGCCAATAGTATGGAAGATCAACATAATACTTTATGCTTCATTTAATTGTTTCCTGTGGAAAGAATTGGACGTAACTGCTGGTTGGAGCTAAAGGCAATATAATACTTTATGCTCCATTTGGCGGCACATATTAATTTCTGAGCATATATATTAAGAGTTAACTCAAGTTTGTGTAGCAGCTTGGAAGGCCAAAGAGGTTTGTTGTTGGCAACCGTTGCTCCCAAATTCTAGTTATTCAGTATATTGTATTAGCTTGTTATATTTGGATATCTACTGTTAAGAATGAGAATGGTTGTGAGCACCATTTCAAGCCGTATATTATGAGAGTTGAGTGATGTTGAGGCTTCATATATTCTTATGTTGAGGCTTTCAAATTTCAGTTAAAAGTTAAAATGGCGGTATGTTCTACCTGATAAGGAAGACTTGGGTGGCAGCAATGTAAACAGAAGTTTGTCTTAGATATGTAAGGTAAATTATGTTTGAAATCATGGTCAAGTGGAGGCTTGATGTTTCCATGATGAGAAAGAAAAGGAAAAAATAAAAGGAAGAAAAGACATAATAGAAACTATAATATTGCAAGCGCCAAAGAATCTACAGTGCCTTGCCCTTAATGCAATTGTCATGTTTGGCTCAGCCCGATTTGTTGGGCATGACAGTTTTCCGTGAAAGTCTTCTAATTTTCTTTATCTGAAGTCCTACTTTTGCATGTTGCTGAAAAAAAACAAACCAGAACTATTGTAGAAAAAGACAGAAATTGTGGTAAACTCTCCATTCAGCTGTTTAATATCATTACACACCTTCTTTCTTTAACAAACCAGAACTTTATTTTCATCTACTAAGTGATGTGGCTTAATATCATTACAAGTGTGTCACAAATACTAATAGTGCTGCTATCTTTGGAAAATCTACGCGCTTTCAGTATTCTTCTTTTAGCCTCATATAGAAGCCTTCTTTCTTTAACGGCCTAATTTTTTTTAGATGAATTTTGGGTTCCGATGGGAATTCTCCATTGTCGTGGTAGCATTGAGGGGTCTCTGATTGCTTGCAAAAGTGCAACAGAGATAAATTACACAGTGAAAGCAAAATTTAAAATTGTAACAAAAAGAATAAAAGAATGAAAAAACTTTTTTTCAGCTATTTGGGGATTGGAATTCATATGCCTAATGAAGCTGGAATTTCGATTTATAGGCAGCTTGGATGGCCCATGTCTATTAGGGCAACCGTTGCTATTCAATTTATAGGCCCAATGGTAAGTATATTTTCTTTATTTCATTTATTATTTGACTGATCTATTGTCTTTTTAAAAATTGTAGGACTATGACTTCCAGATTTTCAGGGAAGTTCGACTAAGTGATGTGCCGGTGCGAGCTATCGTCCTTGCTATTCACGTCATGCCAGTCATGTAGCTACGGGAGGTAATTTTACAAGTGCCCACGGTGAACACAAGGACATGACGACTACAATTTCTTCAAGTGGGCCGACAGTACGTCAGTTTATATGATATCCCAACTGGACACCACTGCTCGGAGTTCATCAGTATCACGATTTCAAAACATAGCTTCTGATTCGAGTGCTTCCATTTGTACAGTATCTCAGTCGGACAGGTTTGCTCAAGGTCTGGAGTGTCAAAGTCGGGCAGCATGAGATGTGATATGCTGCTACATTCTAAAGTCAACATTATAATTTTTTTCCTTGTTATTTTAACATGTTATTTTTTCTTCTTTCTTGGGTCTCATTATAGTATATATTAGTGTGTTAAGGTGTATTTAATTTTTGTTTGATTAACTATACTTCTGTGATGTGATCTGAAATATTTAATTGATAAATATTTTGTATTTTCATCTCTTAACATTTGAACTTTAATTTTAAGAATATTTTGTATTTTCATGTTCTACAATCTTTACATTTATCTCCACTTTATGATTATACTAAGAATTTGGTAAATTTGTAAAAAATTATGCAAATCAGTTGTTTACAAAACGCACAAACCAAACAGCTGCAGCTTATCCAGAACAGGGGTAATTTTGTTATTTATCCAGATTCAGCTGTTCTCCAAACTCACAAACCAAACAGACAGACAGTTTATCCGGATCAGCTGTTTATCACCAGATTATTAGGATAAGCAGATTATCAAGATAAGTTGGATTAGCTGCCACTGCCTCAAACAGACCCTTAACAAAATTTTCTATTAAATTTACAATATAACTTAACTATATACAAAATTTTCTATTAAAAAATTATTAGAATTTACCTTTAAAATATTGAGCGAGCCCTAATCCACGAAAAAAAAACTCTTATGCCCCTCTACATGAGATTCCACCCCCTGCCAGCACGGAGAAGGGCTCTTTCCTCTCGACTTCCTTTAATCTGTCGCACGATATTCTTCTCGTGTCACAGAGCCACTCGAAATTTGCGCCAGAAAGGCAGAAATTTTCGGTGTTGTAGTCCTCTCTGCCCTAGACACATGCAACAACCACCGATTCGATATTATTTTAATTAAATATTAATTTTAAATTGCTCAAGTACTAATTTTTATGAAATTCTAATTAACTTTATTTTGCTATTCATAATACATATTTAAAATTTATTAATTAATTTATAATATAAACCCAATCTTAACTTACCGAAGTTTTCTTGGATTAATCTTCCTCCCCTTAGTTCGAGCACTTCTCCTACTTCTATTCCCCTCTAAATTGAAAATCTAAACCAAGAGTCTAAATTTAATAAAATTTTCTNTCAATACATAATGCAAAGAAATTTAAGTTGTCCGGAATTGAACCGGACTTGGAAGACAAATTAGATGTTATGTTCAAGGGAATTGTTGCTACGGGTCATCAAACGTTCAACCCAAGCGAGCAGGGTTTTGTTGGCATCTCAGCTGAGGTGATCCCTGATCAGGTCATCAGTTCAGGTGAAGGCCCTAGCATAAACCTTAGGGAGCTTGAGTCAACTGACCAATCAAGGATACATAAGATGGAAAATAAAAGAAAAAAAATAAAGATGTTTTCGTGCAGTTGCTAAACTGATTACTGTATTTGAAGCTTCGATATCAATTGAACCTATGGTGGATGATCCCACTGTTGATGTTTTTATGAGTTTTTTAGAAGATATTTCAGAAGTACTTGTTGATTCGATATTCTACTTAAAATGTGTTAGGCTTCTCGAGGACCCAACCCGCAGGCAAATTTTTAAGAGGCTCCGCCCCGAGCCGCGTCTTGATTATTTGTCTCTCAATTGGTAAATGAATCTTTCATATCTCATGTCTATTATATTTGCTTATTGTAATACATATTTTGCTTTAGGTTTTAGGCGAAGTCTTTGATATGCACAATATTTTTATTTCTGTTTTGGAGTAGTACATTTTTCGGAAAAAGTTTATTTTTGGATATTTGTTTGGTTTCTTTGTATTTCCTTTAAGAAATTATTTATGCATAATACAAAATTCATACAGGATGGATCAGCGACGACAAGTGTTAAACCGAGAACGCCGCAGAGGAATAACTGCGGCAATTCTTATATTGTTATTAGAGTACTACCGCTAAAACAAAGTACGAACACCGCGAATGAATTCATTATTTATTGCGAATAAATGGGTGGGCGAGATGTTTATTGGACATCCCATAAGATTCAACAATATATTTCGCATGACCGTACTCATTTTTTAGATCTTTTGAACAAACTACAAATAAATCACGGTCTTGTAGGTTTGGCTAGAACTACTACAAGAGAGGTTTTGGCAATTACGTTATTTATTTTATCTCAAAATGAATCAATCAGAGAAGCTATGAAGCGATTTCAGCATTCATCAAAGACAATAAGCCGATACTTCTCTATTGGTATAAGGGCACTAATAGCCTAGTTTCACACGTAATTAAGCCGGAAGATCCAACTTTCAGTAGAAGTCCCACAAAAATAGCCAATGACACACGCTACATGCTATTTTTCAAGGTCAGTCTATTCAATTCATTCTTTTCATTTCATAATATAATTTATATGATGTCGTTTCAAGGTCAATCTATTGGTATAAGATCACTAACAAATCAATACAGAACTGTATTGGGGCAATTGACAGTACACACGTCGATGCCCGAATCCCTAGCGATGAAAATGTCGCGTACATTAAACGGTGTGGTTCAACTACACAAAATGTAATGGTTGTATGTGACTTAAACATGTGCTTCACATTTGTGATGGTCGGATGAGAACTGCACGTGATAGTCGTCTTTTTAGCTTTGTGACAAATAACAGCCGACAGCGCTTCCCACACCCGCCTCAAGGCATGTTAACTTTGATTAATTTATTGGATTTTTTCATCAAGGGTCACTATTAGTGTAATTCGTGGCAAGCAAGTATTATTTGGTGGATGTCGGATATCCTTTACAGAGAGGGTATTTAAAGTCATTTGCAGACATGAAGTATCATATTTCTGATTTTGAGAGGTCAAGTGGTGTCGCACGTGGCAGAAAAGAGATGTTTAACAATGTCACTCTTCTTTACGTGGGGTAATCGAAAGGAAATTTGAAGTATGAAAGAAGAAATGGGTCATTCTATGTGATATGCCAACATATCCATTTCAAAAACAGTTACATCTTGTTGTGGCTACGATAGTGCTCCACAATTTCATTAGAAGACATCCCTCTAGTTCTGATACGGACTTCGACATGCTTGACGCCGATGACAAGCATATACCGCCTGAAGCATTTGAATTCCAGGTTGGGCAGTCCATACCGGATGAAGTAATGGAGGAAGAAGAATTTAACACCCAAGTCGGCGAAGGTGTAGATGAGATGATTGCTTTGAGGAAGCGTATAACATATGCAATATGGGCTTCCTAAATGATGTCATGATTTTCATGTTAAGCTACAATTTGTTCAGAAGTATGTCATATGGAACTAACATATCTCTTTATTTTCGAATGGATCTCGCATCCTTATTTGTAAAACTATAATTCCTCTTGGAATTATGAACACTATTGGAAACTTGTCTTTTTGTCTGATGAAGTAAATATTTTTTTGATGTTATTACACTCATGCATGATGGGGATTCGACATGAAATTCTCATTCTGCTGGAACTCTCATTTTTGTTTGTTCCTCTGCACTAAACTTTGGAAACAATTGGAATTCGATATGAAATTTCACAAATTCTCCCCTCTTTCTCTCCCTCTCCCCCTCTTTCTTTTCCTCTCCCCATATCTCCTTGTTTTGTATTTATATATTTCTGCTCTTTGCTGTTAGACATGGCTGCAATATATTACATCTTTACAACATAATTTGGTATATGGTAGACCCATAACAACCTTCGATTACCCAATATGAGCCATTGTGGTTTTAGAGAATTTCTCCCTTCATTTTTATAGATTTACCTTCTCATTTTTACGCATAACAGCCTTAGAAATGGGGTCAGCAACTCCAATCGTGTTGAGATGGCTGACTCCTGCAATTCTACCTTGCCCAGCTCATTCATCAGTCAAAGCTACTTTTGGAGGCCTGTGATATCCATAATTGCAACAAGCAGAAAGTTTTCTGCAGAATAGTACTTTATGTGTGCAATTTTGCTGACTCTTTCATGGGTATTTTGTATTCATATGAACATTATGAAAGCTTCAAAAAGGCTTCTCATTTTCTTCGAAACATTGAGAATTTCGACTGGTGATATGTGCTTTATGTTAATTTTGTTTAGCCAATAGTATGGAAGATCAACATAATACTTTATGCTTCATTTAATTGTTTCCTGTGGAAAGAATTGGACGTAACTGCTGGTTGGAGCTAAAGGCAATATAATACTTTATGCTCCATTTGGCGGCACATATTAATTTCTGAGCATATATATTAAGAGTTAACTCAAGTTTGTGTAGCAGCTTGGAAGGCCAAAGAGGTTTGTTGTTGGCAACCGTTGCTCCCAAATTCTAGTTATTCAGTATATTGTATTAGCTTGTTATATTTGGATATCTACTGTTAAGAATGAGAATGGTTGTGAGCACCATTTCAAGCCGTATATTATGAGAGTTGAGTGATGTTGAGGCTTCATATATTCTTATGTTGAGGCTTTCAAATTTCAGTTAAAAGTTAAAATGGTGGCATGTTCTACCTGATAAGAAAGACTTGGGTGGCAGCAATGTAAACAGAAAAGTTTGTCTTAGATATGTAAAGTAAATTATGATTGAAATCATGGTCAAGTGGAGGCTTGATGTTTCCATGATGAGAAAGAAGAGGAAAAAATAAAAGGAAGAAAAGACATAATAGAAATTATAATATTGCAAGCGCCAAAGAATCTACATTGCCTTGCCCTTAATGCAATTGTCATGTTTGGCTCAGCCCGATTTGTTGGGCGTGACAGTTTTCCGTGAAAGTCTTCTAATTTTCTTTATCTGGAGTCCTACTTTTGTATGTTGCTGAAGAGAAACAAACCAGAACTGTTAGAGAAAAAGATAGAAATTGTGGTAAACTTTCACGATATGTTTACACTCCTCTTATTTTAATTTTTTGTTTTTGTATGGTTGCTGGAAGGTGTTCTCTCCATTCAGCTGTTTAATATCATTACACACCTTCTTTGTTTAACAAACCAGAACTTTATTTTCATCTACTAATTGATGTGGCTTAATATCATTACAGGTGTGTCACAAATACTAATAGTGCTGCTATCTTTGGAAAATCTACAAGCTTTCAGTATTCTTCGTTTAGCATCATACAGACACCTTCTTTCTTTAGCGGCCTAATTTTTTTTATATGAATTCTGGGTTCCGGTAGCAATTCTCCTTGTCGTGGTAGCATTGAGGGGTCTTTGACTGCTTACAAAAGTGCAACAGAGATAAATTACACAGTGAAAGCAAAATTTAAAAATTGTAACAAAAGCATAAAAGAATGAAAAAACTTTTTTTCAGCTATTTGGGGATTGGAATTCATATGCTTAATGAAGATGGAATTTCGATTTATAGGCAGCTTGGATGGCCCATGTTTATTAGGGCAACCGCTGCTATTCAATTTATAGGCCCAATGGTAAGTATATTTTTTTTATTTCATTTATTATTTGACTGATCTATTGTCTTTTTAAAAATTGCAGGACTGTGAGTTCCAGATATTCAGGGAAGTTCGACCAAGTGATGTGTCGGTGCGGGCTACCGTCCTTGCTACTCACGTCACACCAGCCACATAGCTACGGGAGACAATTTTACAAGTGCCCGTGGTGACCACAAGGACAGGACGACTACAATTTTTTCAAGTGGGCTGACAGTACGTCGGTTTATATGATATCCCAACCGGACACCGCTGCTCGGAGTTCATCAGTACACGATTTCATAACACAACTTCTGGTTCGAGTGCTTCCATTTGTACAGTATCCCAATCGGACAGGTTTGCTCAAGGTATGGAGTGTCAAAGTCGGGCAGCAAGAGTTGTGATATGCTGCTACATTCTAAAGTCAACATTATAATTTTTTTCCTTGTTATTTTTTCTTCTTTCTTGGGTCTCATTATAGTACATATTAGTGTCTTAAGGTGTATTTCATTTTTGTTTGATTAACTGTACTTCTGTGATGTGATCTGAAATATTTAAGTGATAAATATTTTATATTTTCATGTTTTAACATTTGAACTTTAATTTTAAGAATATTTTGTATTTTCATGTTCTACAATCTTCACATTTATCTCCACTTTATGATTATATTAAGAATTTGGTAAATTTGTAAAAAATTATGCAAATCAGCTGTTTACAAAACGCACAAACCAAACAGCTGCAACTTATCCAGAACAGTGGTAGTTTTCTCATTTATCCAGATTCAGTTGTTCTCCAAACTCACAAACCAAACAAACAAACAAATTATCCGAATCAACTGTTTATCATCAAATTATCAGGATAATCAGATTATCATGATAAGCTCGATAAGCTGCAACTGCCTCAAACAGACCCTTAACAAAGTTTTATAATAAAATTACAATATAACTTAACTATATATAAAATTTTCTATTAAAAAATTATTGGATTTTACCTTTAAAATCTTGAGTGAGCCCTAATCCACGAAAAAAAAACTCTTATTCCCCTCTACATGAGATTCTACCCCCTGCCAGCACGAACAAGGGCTCTTTCCTCTCGACTTCCTTTAATCTACATGAGATTCCACCCCCTGCCAGCACGAACAAGGGCTCTTTCCTCTCGACTTCCTTTAATCTGTCGCACCATATTCTTCTCGTGTCACAGAGCCACTCAAAATTTGCAACAGAAAGGCAGAAACCTTCAGCTTTGTAGTCCTTTCTGCCCTAGACACATGCAACAACCACCAAACTAATATTATTTTAATTAATTATTAATTTTAAATTGCTCGAGTATTAATTTTTATGAAATTCTAATTAACATTATTTTGCTATTCATAATATATAATTAAAATTTATTAATTAATTTATGATATAAATCCAATCTTACCTTACCGAAGTTTGCTCGGATTAATCTTCCTCCCCTTAGTTCGCGCACTTCTCCTACTTCTATTCCCCTCTAAATTGAAAATCTAAACCAAGAGTCTAAATTTAATAAAATTTTCTATTAAAATTACAAAATATATATATATATATGTATATATATATATATATATATATA
>JXCR01133354.1:135694-165068 GCA_002079205.1 Phalaenopsis hybrid cultivar
CACACACACACACACACACACACACACACACACACATATATATATATATATATATATATATATATATATATATATATATATATATATATATATATAATTCTCTTATAAAAAATTTTAAAAATTATTAGATTTTACCTTTAAAATCTTAGGCGAGCCCTAATCCACGAAAAAAAATTATTATTCCCCTCTACATGAGATTCCACCCCCTACCAGCACGGACAAGGGCTCTTTCCTCTCGACTTGCCGCACCATATCCTTCTCGTGTCACAGAGTCACTCAAAATTTGCACCAGAAAGGCAGAAAGCTCTGGCGTTGCAGTCCTCTCTACCCTTGACGCATGCAACAACCACCAAGCTGGTAAGTCAGTCTGATCTCTGATTTATATATCAAAGGTACCTTTCATTTTCCCGACTCCTCGCTTCCTCTCCCCACTTCGGTTTCCCAACTCCTCACTTCTCCTAGTCTTTGGTTCTCCCAGGATTTTGAAAGTAGACGTCATAGGGAAGACCCAGTAGAATAAAATAAGCCAAAGTGTATAGAAATATAACTTGAGCAAAGAAGGTTGAGAATAAGAATAAAAATAAAGATAAAGGCATATGAAACATTGCATGGTAAAGTAAAGAAATAATTGCCAACAATAAATTGTATTACTACTACACTGTATTCTATGGTGCATTTAAATCATGTTTTTTGCACCTTTCAATATTTAAGCATGTTTATTTTTATTATTGCCATTACTCTTATTAGTCATTAAATAACGCACACATTTTTCTTTCTTATCTATTGAATCTTATTTTAATATTAAATATCACATTGACCATATTGCTTATCAATTAGGACTACGTTGCTTTTCAAGGAGTAAAGAGCAAATAGAACGTTTGCTAGGTGATTTACTATTTTTATAGCTCTTCAATGAAAATTTTTGGATTGTTATGGTAGACTTTTGAGATACGTATAATTTCATATCTAATTTTATTTAGAAGCTCAACTTCTTATTTGAGGATTAGTATGCACCCGGTTTTATTTAATATCAAATAATTACTTGATGAAAAAAAATATAAGAATTTGCTTGTGATCATTGAGCATGAATAATTCCTTATTCACTCGATCCTAATGGGCCCACTTAATGATGAGAGTTGGTCAAAATTGTATGTGACAGAGTATCCTCCTCTATTACACCTCAGGTTGAAATGAGGGGTTAACTGAATGTGACATACTAAGTGCCATGTAATAAAAATAGAATGTCTAAAAGTATTATCTACTTTTATCAAAACTAATATACATAAGAGAAATAAAACTGGAATACTGCGCTCAGCGCAATAAAATAAACCATTCTCCCCCTTGTAACTTGTCCCATATTCATCTTTACCTATGACTGACCAGAATATAATATGACCCAAGCAAACTTGAAAAAAAGAGTAAGATGCAAAGAATGAAGAATCATTTAATGTTTAACCACTTCTAAAATCCATTTAAATTTGCTGAGAGAGTAAAAACTCTAATAGCGAGATATAATATCATCAGCAAATGTCATTGCTGCAAAGGCATTCCAATAAGAATCTCAATCCAATTCTCCTAATGCAATTACTTCAGCCAAGTTATAACGCTTTCTTCTCCCTAACAACCCAAATCGTATGCATGAACACATTACGTAGCAATCCAAGTTATCTTCACTTCCAAAACAATTAGATTAGCCTGATAACTCTTTAAAGTTATTGGGAGGCTAAAATGATAACATTCTAGGGCTTCTAGAAGGTATTTATGAAGGGAATTAAGCAGGGAAGTAGTTTTGGAATAGTGAAGGAACAAAATATAGGAGTTTGACGGCGTTTGAGTTGGGATAGGCATCGATCGACAACTATCCCAGAAGAAAATAATAAAGAAAACACTGAATCAACAACTTTCAAGAGGCGTTGAGGTTCCAACATCTACTCTTAAGCAAGATACAAATACATTACTTGCAAAAGAAAGATGATACAACACTCCGAAGAGTAAAAATAAGGAACCAAAATCATTAAAAAATAATAAAAATGTCAAAAAAATCTGTTAAAAACAAAAAAAATAAAAACACAAGTCTCTTAATAGAAAGTACCTTAATTAAAAAGAGGAAATAAAAATAAATCAGGAGAAAAAGAGGAAATAATCAACTTCCTCCTCTCGATCTGATGACTCACCTTTGTGACTACGGGTGACCACATCAGATTGTCTTCTCTCAAAAGCGGCAAACCATTGTTTTAGTTAGAGAATTTCTGCTGCATATTTGTTATAATAAGTTCTTGGACATCTACCAATCAAATTTCTAGTGCGTATAGGACTATAAATCATTGTTGATTGGAGGTTTAAGTTTTCAAGGAAAGTGCAGGGTGAATTTTTGGTAGAGGCAAGAAGGTTGAATTTTGAAATTTTAGAGTTTCGGCTCGTAATTGCAATAGAAATGTTTGGGTGTGATGTTTCTTTTTAAATTTTAGATTTGGGGTAAGAAAGACAAATTCCTATAAATCTAGGGTTGGTAGGGCTTTAATATCAGATGATACCGTTCTAGAGCTCCTAAATATATTTAGGAAGGGGATTAAGTAGGGAAGGGAATGTGGAATAGCAAACAAATGAAATATGGGCATTTGATGGCATTTGAGCTGGATAAGGCGTCGATCAGCGGTTGTACCAACCGAAAACAGCAAAGATAACTCCGGATCGGCGACATTCATGTGGCAAAAATGTTCCACCACCAATTCCTAAGCAAGATACAAATACCTTATTTGGAAGAGGATACACACTAAGAAAAGCATAAACAAAGAACCAAAGTCTCTCAAAAACAATAACAATGCCACAAAAATCTCCTCAAAGAAGAAAAAATACATAAACAAATAGCCGATTAGTAGAAAGTTTCCTAATTAGAAAGAAAGAAATAGAAAATAAATCAGAAGGACAAAAAAACAGAGATCCGGAATTGGAATCCACAGGGTCATGGAATTCCAGTTTCAAGTTTGGGAGTCTTGCGAGGATCTTGAGATTCAGCTATTTCGCGACTCCATGTCAATGAGTTTGGCGTGAGTTTAAATAAAAAAAATGCAGAACAGTTGTTTAGACTCCACAAAAAAACTCTTTTTACCATTTGTAGTAATCTATAGAGTAGAAACTGGTCTACAGATTTCAAGGAAATGCTATCTTCCCAATTCAACTTGGTTTTTCATCATCTTTTCTCTGCACTTTGTTGCAAGAAAGCTCATGTACCGCATTAAACATCTAAAAAAAAATTGATAAATTGTAAGTGCTGTCTTCCCCCATATCAATTACCTAAGGTGGCAGATAACTAGAAGCTTAAGAATGAGTATTGTTGCTAAAATTTAGCTGTTCAAGATCATGTCTAAATCAGACATTGTCATCAATTTTTCATCGTACATGTTCTATTAAATAATTTTCTAGTTTTTTTTTTCTTTTTTGGCAAAACGTAAGATATATAAGTAGAGTTATAGACAGGAAGAGAGAGAGAGAGAGAGAGAGAGAGAGAGACAACAGAGAGAGAATTCATACTTTGACCTGTGTCTTTCCAGAGAGTGTTGGTACATCGGTCTTGCCACCAAGAATTGCCTGTTATATTGTCAAACTATTGATTATAAAAAATATATTTGACATTTTTAGTCATAAAACTATTCTGTGAGGCATGAAGCATGTATATAGGACGCCAATAAAAGCAATCAGGAGTATTATAGAACTGTTATTAACACAAATCAAATAGACAAAACCTGCCGTATTTAGATAATTCAATATAAAGCGTATATCAGTATAGCATGAGGAAGGTCACACTTAAATAATAAGTACCACTTATACCTATGACAACTGATGCATCAAGAAAACTGCATAAGCTTAATTTACATATTATTAGTTAAAAAATGACGACATTTGAAAAGGCCAACATCATAGAACTATTATTTTAAGTAGATCACAAGAAAAAATTGGAGACTTGATGCAGTAAATTAAACTAAGTTTATTTTGTAAGGGTGTTTTGTAAGGTAATATAATACAGCTTATGCCACGAAAAGGTTTGTCCATTTAAGGGATTTCCCAGCTCCGGAGTTTACACTCAATGGAAGTTTACAAAAATGAGTTAGGAAAAAAAAAAGCTTCAGGACACATATGCCACTAAACAAGAAAAGGTGCATCTATTGGCTTCTATAGTAGACTGTGATTAGTTGGGGTGTCTTTTCTGCAAGCTTTCTGTTTTGGAAAGCAGCTGAGGTGGTGTTTGGGAGCCCACTTTTTAACCGCTTATCTTAAACTCCCATTCCTTATTAAAGCAAACGGCACGGTTGACCTGTGTTCCACAAAATGGATTGCAGCGGGAATGGTTAGTTACAGTGCTGTCCTTTTACATTTCTAAGATTCCCCTCAGTTATCCGTGATACTACCCTTCATTCTTTGCACCTTCTGCCATCTTAACTACGAGCATCGTGTGTCAAGGTTTTTGTGGGCTACCAGTAGAGCAAATTTTCTCGTTTGTCTCTCCGTCCTCGAATGAATTGTATGTATCTCTTTGATCCTTTAATATTTTGAAAACAAGAAGAAGCTTTCAGTGCTTTGTTTTTGTTTTTCTTCCGTCGCCAGATTTCCGGTATGTGATTTTCTTTGTTCAATGGCATATTAAATTGTTGGTTTAGGGTGTATATTCCATGCTATTTTGGGCTATACATTCTATGTTAACTAATTGGAATCTACTTCACCATCGCTTTGAACAACAAACCCGAGATATCTAAATGGTTCACAACTTTTAATAATTTGATTGCCCAAAGTTACACTTCTGTTACTAGAGCTACTACTACTAAAAGTACATTCCATGTCGTCAGATTTAGTTTTACTCAAATGAAGGCCTTTAGACTCCAATACCTCCGTAATTCAAGTTTTTTCTGGGTTTTTTTCTCTCGCCTTATCCACGAGAAGGATATCATCAGTAAAAAACATACACCAACGTACATCCTCCTGTAAATGTCCTCTAAGACCATCCATAACTAAAGCAGAAAGATATGGGCTTAAAGCCGATCCTTAATGTAATTCAACAGAAATAGGAAAATATTTGGTCAATCCTCCTTCACTTCAAACACAACACCTCTAGTATACATATCTTTAATGACTTTAATATAAGTCATATCAACACCTTTCTTCTCAAGAACGCTCCAAATAACATCTCTTGGAACCTTTTCATAAGCTTTTTCTGAATCAATAAAAATCAAATATAGATTCTCCTTATTATCTCTGAACTTCTCCATCAAACCTCTCAATAAGATGTATAGTTTTCACGGTAGACCTGCCCAGCATAAATCCAAATTGATTATGAGAATCTTTGTAATAAGTTTTAACCTATGTTCAATTACCCTCTCCCATAATTTTAAATTATGACACATCAAATTAATTCCTCTATTATTTGCACACACTTGTGCATCCCCTTAATTTGTAAAAATGGGGACCAAAAAACTCTTCTTCCACTCCTCAGGCAACTTTTAAGTTTTTAAAATAATATTAAAGAGTTTAGTAAATCAAGAAACTCTCAAATCTCCTAAATATTTCCACATTTCAATTAGGATATCATTAGGTCCTACAGACATTCCACCCATGGTTTTCTTTAAACCCTCTTCAACTTATTTTTCACTAATGCGACGGTAAAAATGAAACGTTTTATTATAATTAAAGACATTAAGATCACTAAGGTCGATCATATTTTCAGAAACTTCATTAAAAAGTTTATCAAAGTAACTCCTTCACCTATATTGAATATCTTTTTCTGAAAAAAACATTTTTTGATTTTCATCTTTAATACACTTTACTTGAGTTAAATCTTTACTTTTCTTCTCTTTCTTTTTTAATTTTCATCTTTAATACACTTTACTTGAGTTAAATATTTACTTTTCTTTTCTCTTTGTTTGGACATCAAATATTTTTTCACCTTCTTATTATCTAATCTATCATAAAGATCACTAAAAGTAGAATTTTTAGCGTCATAAATTGTTCTTTTAGATTCACTGAGCTATTTGATATTTTTCTCAGTTCTTTAAGCTTTTATAATTAAACCAATTTTTGTGGCATATCTTATATTTTATCTTTTCTTGCAAATTATTATTCCACCATCAACTATTTTTATCTATAAAACTTTTCTTTTAATTCTTCAAGTACAACTTTTGCTACTTGTTTAATAGTGTTTACTACTTCATCCCACATAGCATTTGATCTTTCATGAACATCCCAAACTTTGAAATCTTGAATTTTACTCACAAAAATAACTTTATTTGTGTCTTTTAGTTTCCTTCATCTAATTCTACGATGATGAGTTCCAGTATTCTTCATTTTACAATTCTTCATCTTAAAATCTAGAACTAATAATCGATATTGGGTACTTAAATCCTCATTTGGAATGATCTTACAATCTTTAATATCTCAACGATCTCTTCTTCTCATAAGAAAATAATCAATTTGTGTTTTATTAGATTCATTCTTATAAGTAATAAGATGCCCATCTCTTTTCTTGAATAAATTATTAGTAATAACAAAATCATATACTAAAGCAAAATCTAAAATGTCTCTACCTTTTTTATTAGTCACTCCAAAATCGTAGCCACCATAAATATTTCTAAAATCTTCTATCATTCTACCAACATGTCCATTTAAATCTCATCCAATAAAAATTCTTTCTTCAAGAGGTATCATTTGTATTTAGTCTTCTAAGTAATTCCAGAATTTATCTTTAGACCCTATATTTTTACAAACTTGAAAAGCATAAGTACTTATAATATTAAAAATCTTAGTATCAATAATAATCTTAAGGGTTATAATTCTATAGCTAACTCTATTAATTTTTACAATATTATCTTTCAAACTCTTATCTATAATTACACATACACCATTTATAGTGTGCCTCTTACCAGAATGCCAAAATTTAAAAACTAAGTTATCAATCTCCTTAGCCTTTTCTCTCACCCATTTAGTTTCTTGAATACATAAGATTTTATTCTTTCTATTAATCATAATATCAACTAATTCCATTAATTTACCATTGAAAGTACATATATTCTAAGATACTATCCTAATTTTAGTTACATTAGTTTCATGCACTAACTTCTTTAACCACATCCATTCGTAATGTGGGAACCCTTATTTAACACTACACCCGGGAGTTGGTGTAGCAGCGATTGCACACTTTTCACAGTATTCAGACCATACAACACGTCGCTTCCAGGGGACGCTCTAGCTCCTGCACAATGATCAAAAGGCAAAATCAAAGGGTTGCTAAGGTAATGCTCAATGCGGGACACAAATAAAATCAAATAGGCCATATATTATTTGTGAAACACGTTGCTTCAAAGAGAGTCTCCACACAACTAATTAATGTCAAAAACACCATCTTGACAAGCAGTGATTTAAAAGGAAAAAAAAAACCTTCAAAGAAAAGTTGAAACAAAACTTTAATGTCAAGGAACTAGAAAATCTAAAGTACTGACCTTCATATAATCCAAGACTTATAGGAAGATTTGTTTATTTATCATATATTAGACCTAACATTGCTCATGATATTGGTATGAAAATACTTGTCAAGCTTATTTATGAAAAATACAATTTAATATGCAAAACCACCACAAGATATTTTAACATCAAATTCAAATACAACTAATAGCTACAGCATAATACTATTTTATTTAATATTTAACTATCAAATTCTACGTATCATCTTAATTTGGAAAACAACAAATAACGTAATTTTGAATTTGAAAATGTATGACTATTTTGTTTGATAGTTAAATATTGGATTTCTTATATGTACTTTTAAATCAAAGTAAAAACTAAACCTATTCTGAGTGACAAATAAAACTTGAAACATATTTACCATTATTTTCAATTTTTTCTCTCATGTGCTATATAAGATTTATACTCAAGCCCAAATCATGCACAGACCTTTGATTAAGGACAATTTTGATGGCAAGATAAAATAGCACAAACTATTAAAATTTTCTTTCACCGTTTCTTAATTTGAATTTGGTAAAACTATCTACTCTTCAATGCATTCCTTCTTTCTTACCAATATCTATTTTAAATTTTACAGCTATAACGACAACAGGATTTACAGTAAACATAATTGACCCGCTTCAAAACCTAGTTCATTAATAAATTAATGAGACGATACCATCTTTAATCCCACAATTGAGTAATCAAGCAGGCTCGTCCAACAGACGAATCTTTTAATGCATACCTGTGTGAAACTAATATTGGCGTCCACATATATATCAGCACCANATTTGGTAAAACTATCCACTCTTCCATGCATTCCTTCTTTCTTACCAATATCTATTTTAAATTTTACAGCTATAACGACAATAGGATTTACAGTAAACATAATTGACCCACTTCAAAACCTAGTTCATTAATAAATTAATGAGACAATACAATCTTTAATCCCACAATTGAGTAATCAAGCAGGCTTGTCCAACAGACGAATCTTTTAATGCATACCTGTGTGAAACTAATATTGGCGTCCACATATATATCAGCACCATCTCTATGGAAAATAGGATTTCTTGCTACCTACGGAAAAATAAAAAACCTTAAAAGTAAATATCAAGAAATGAGACCATAATAGAAAAGAAAAAAGGAAAATTAGACTGTGTGGGCACGTGCAAGTCCGGGTGATTGAGGCACACCGACAATGGAGCTAAAATATTTCTTCATTGACTATCATGCTTCAATGATACAAAAGGTTTACCAAAAATAAATTAACACAACAATATATATGTATATCTAGAACAGCGAATATCTTAGGAAGACTCAATAGATCACACAAATAATCAAATTTTAGTTATCAATANATGAGGCACACCGACAATGGAGCTAAAACATTTCTTCATGACTATCATGCTTCAATGATGCAAAAGGTTAAAAATGCAAAGCACAAAAATCCAAAAATAAATTAACACAACAATATATATATATATCTAGAACAGCGAATATCTTAGGAAGACTCAATAGATCACACAAATAATCAAATTTTAGTTATCAATAATCCCTATATATAGAAATTGAGTTATAAGGATAAGGTTAAACATGGAAACACAAATCTAATCCAATAAATTCCTAACAAACATTCAAATTTCAGCTCATTTTCATTCAAGAAAATAAATATTAACAAAGCCATTTAAGCTAAAAATGATGGCCATAAATAAATATGGGCCTTGAAAGGANCAAACATGGAAACACAAATCTAATCCTATAAATTCCTAACAAACATTCAAATTTCAGCTCATTTTCATCAAAGAAAATAAATATTAACAAAGCCATTTAAGCTAAAAATGATGGCCATAAATAAATATGGGCCTTGAAAGGATTAAAAATGGACCCAGTTCAAACATGTTCTAGCTATGACCTAGCCTAATCGGACCAACTAGCCTCCCTATTGAGTTAAGCCAAATATACCCTAGTAAACTAGAATACTCGGTATAGCTTGGAGTCATCATTTAATGTGGATTAAAAAAGTTCTTGTACGACTTCTACATTGTTGACCAACCATTCCAACTTTAACCTTGAGTGGATACAAGTTAAATTGTATTTTTTTAAACAACATAATTTTATAATTAGCTTAACATTGTCATTGCCAGTCTCAAGCCCGGATGTCAAAAGTGGAGGGTTGCGTTAGGTGGTCGACAGCCAGCGAAAAACTTGTCCAAAAAAATCATGACATGAATCCTTTTCATCATTGTGTAAGTGCTAGAGCGTCCACTGGAAACGACGCGCTGTATAGCCTGAATATACTGAAAAGTGTGCAAGGGCCGCTACACCGGCACCCGGGTGTAGTGTTAAATAAGCAAAGATTCTCACATTACGGGCGAATGCGAGTAAAGAAGTTAGTCCATGAAACTAAAGAAATTAAAATTAGGATAGGATCTCGGAATATAGGTACTCTCAATGGTAAATTAATGGAATTAGTTGATATTATGATTCATATAAAAATTTATATCTTATGTATTCAAGAAACTAAGTGGGTTGGATAAAAGACTAAAGATATTGATAATTTAGGTTCTAAACTTTGGTATTCTGATAAGAGTCGCACTAGAAATGGTGTATGTGTAATTATAGATAAAAGTTTGAAAGATAACGTTGTAAAAATTAGTAGAATTGGAGATAAAATTATAGCCCTTAAGATTATCATTGATATTAAGATTTTTAATATTATAAGTGCTTATGCTCCTCAAATAGGTTTAGATATAAAGTCTAAAGATAAATTTTGGAATGACTTAGAAGACTTAATACAAATGATACCTCTTGAAGAAAGAATTTTTATTAGAAAAGATTTAAATAGACATGTCGGTAGAGTGGTAGAAAACTTCAGAAATACTCATGGTGGCTACGGTTTTGGAGTAACTAATGAAANGTATAAGAATGGGTCTAACCCCACTGCTCTAGACATTCTTTGTTCCACCTAAAAAGGATACTACATGACAGAAGATGTTTGTTGCCGCTGAGAAACCCCCCATGACACTGCTGTTACTGCTAATGATGTGATGTTGACACCTTCAAACCCCATAAAAAACAATATTGTTGGATTATTACCTACAAATAATAGTGTTCAGACTGATAATCAAGAGAGCCTCGTAGCTCCACTTTTTCAGGAAGTATCCGGTGTAGAGACAACTCTTACTTCATATATACTAGAACCTATTGTGGATACTATGGTTGGTAATCCTTCTGCTTCAGCTCTAACACCCCATCAAACTGATTATTCGGAAGAGGAATGACAGGTCTATTCCAGGAGGAAGAAGAAGAATGGAGGTCGACTCCAGCTCGGGAATATATTGGATGATATATTGGTTGCTACTGACAATCACAATCATCTTATTAGCTTATTAGCTTGCTCTACACTATAACTAAAGGCAGAGGCAAGAGCAAATTTGGCCGCTCTCTATCCACCTGATACTATGTATTTCAACAGTGTTAGACTTTTTATTTAAGTAGCTAACATTTTATTCTGTTTTTTTTCTAGTTTTGGAACCATTTGTGGCTTTTTATGTGGGCAGGGTACCAAGTTTGGGCCCTCCGACACATTGTATTTATCTCTTTCTTTCTATTTAATATATTAACCTTTTTGGGCTTTTAATATATATATATATATATATATATATATATATATATNATTAAAAAATTATTAGATTTAACGTCAAAAATCTTGGGTGTGCCCTAATCCACAAAAAAAAAATTCTTATTCCCCTCAACATGAGATTCCACACCCTGCCAGCAAGGACAAGGGCACTTTCCTCTCAACTTCCTTTAATCAGCCGCACCATATTCTTCTCGTGTCACAACCACTCAAAATTAGCATCAGAAAGGCAAAAACCTCAAGCGTTGTAGTCCTCTCTGCCCTAGACGCATGCAACAACCACCGAGCTGATATTATTTTAATTAAATATTAACTTTAAATTGCTCAAGTATTATTTTCTATGAAATTCTAATTAAGTTTATTTTGATATTCATAATATATATTTAAAATTCATTATTTAAATTATAATATAAACCCAATCTTACCTTACCGAAGTTTGCTCGGATTAGTCTCCCTCCTCTTAGTTCGCGCACTTCTCCTACTTCTATTTCCCTCTAAACTGAAAATCTAAACCAAGAGTAAAATTACAATATATATATATAATTTTTATATAAAAAATTTTAAAAATTCTTAGATTTTACCTTTAAAATCTTGGGCGAGCCCTAATCCACGAAAAAAAATTATTATTCCTTTCTACATGAGATTCCACCCCCTGCCAGCACGAAAGAGGGCTCTTTCCTCTCGACTTGCCGCACCATACCCTTCTCGTGTCACAGATTCACTCAAAATTTGCACCAGAAAGGCAGAAAGCTCTGGCGTTGCAGTACTCTCTGCCCTCGACGCATGCAACAACCACCGGGCTAGTAAGTCAATCTGATCTCTGATTTATATATCAAAAGTACCTTTCATTTTCCCGACTCCTCGCTTCCTCTCCCCACTTTGGTTTCCCAACTCCTCACTTCTTCTCCTAGTCTTTGGTTCTCCCAGGATTTTGAAAGTAGACGTCATAGGGATGACCCAGTAGAATAAAATAAGCCAAAGTGTATAGAAATATAACTTGAGCAAAAGAAGGTTGAGAATAAGAATAAAAATAAAGATAAAGGCATATGAAACATTGCATGGTAAAGTAAATGAAATAATTGCCAACATTAAATTTTATTACTACTACACTGCATTCTATGGTGCATTTAAATCATGTTTTTTGCACCTTTCAATATTTAAGCATGTTTATTTTTATTATTGCCATTACTCTTATTAGTAATTAAATAACACACACATTTTCTTTCTTATCTATTGAATCTTATTTTTATATTAAATATCACATTGACCATATTGCTTATCAATTAAGACTACGTTGCTTTTCAAGAAGTAAAGAGCAAATAGAACGTTTGCTAGGTGATTTACTATTTTTATAGCTCTTCAATGAAAATTTTTGGATTGTTATGGTAGACTTTTGAGATACGTACAATTTCATATCTAATTTTATTTAGAAGCTCAACTTCTTATTTGAGGATTAGTTATGCACCCGGTTATATTTAATATCGAATAATTACTTGATGAAACAAAATATAAGAATTTGCCTGTGATCATTGAGCATGAATAATTCCTTATTCACTCGATCCTAATGGGCCCACTTAATGATGAGAGTTGGTCAAAATTGTATGTGACAGAGTATCCTCCTCTATTACACCTCAGGTTGAAATGAGGGGTTAACTGAATGTGACATACTAAGTGCCATGTAATAAAAATAGAATGTCAAAAAGTATTATCTACTTTTATCAAAACTAATATACATAAGAGAAAAAAAACTTGAATACTGCGCTCAGCGCAATAAAATAAACCATTCTCCCCCTTGTAACTTGTCCCATATTCATCTTTACCCATGACTGACCAGAATATAATATGACCTAAGCAAACTTTAAAAAAAGAGTAAGATCCAAAGAATGAAGAATCATTTAATGTTTAACCACTTCTAAAATCCATTTAAATTTGCTGAGAGAGTAAAAACTCTAATAGCGAGATACAATATCATCAGCAAATGTCATTGCTGCAAAGGCATTCCAATAAGATTCTCAATCGAATTCTCCTAATGCAATTACTTCAGCCAAGTTATAATGCTTTCTTCTCCCTAACAACCCAAATCGTATGCATGAACACATTACGTAGCAATCCAAGTTAATTTCACTTCCAAAACAATTAGATTAGCCTGATAACTCTTTAAAGTTACTGGGAGGGCTAAAATGATACCATTCTAGGGCTTTTAGAAGGTATTTATGAAGGGAATTAAGCAGGGAAGTAGTTTTGGAATAGTGAAGGAACGAAATATAGGGGTTTGATGGCGTTTGAGTTGGGATAGGCATCGATTGACAACTATCCCAGAAGAAAATAATAAAGAAAACTCTGAATCAGCAACTTTCAAGAGGCGTTAAGGTTCCAACATCTACTCTTAAGCAAGATACAAATACATTACTTGCAAAAGAAAGATGATACAACACTCTGAAGAGTAAAAATAAGGAACCAAAATCATTAAAAAATAATAAAAATGTCAAAAAAATCTGTTCAAAACAAAAAAAATAAAAACACAAGTCTCTTAATAGAAAGTACCTTAATTAAAAAGAGGAAATAAAAATAAATCAGGAGAAAAAAGCAGAAATCAGAAATTGAAATCCATAGGATCTCGGAAATCCAGTTTTCAGTCCGAGAGCCCTGCAAGGATCCCAAAATTCAGATATTTCAAAATTCCACGACATCTTACGAAAAAAGTAAAGCTCCGTCATCATTCTCCACAGGAAGGATAAGTTACTTCTTCTTCTCTGAAATAATCTGGGTCCCATTGCCATATATCTTTTTTCCACAAAACATTTAAGCTTTCCACAACTACGGCTCCCCACTCCTATCTGACTTTATACCAGTGGGTGCTGCCGGACGAAAATAGAGGTGAATGCCCAAATTAATCCACATAAACTTCTAGAAATAGCTCAAAAACTTCTCACTTTTTATATGTTGGACCTCCCCCATTAGTGGCAGCTCATAAAATAAACTGCGTGACTTAAATTTTTGAAATTCTCTTACTTGAGGTTGCATTATGTTTGACACTAGTTTCTCAAACACATGACCCTCTTGGACAATCAACTTCAGTCATGTTGGTGCTCCTCTTAACACCTGCTAAAAAGTATTTTATGACACTACAACCTCAAACTCTGTATGAATATTCATTACCTCAAATGCACTACTTTCTAAGACACAATCAATCATAATCCTGTTGAAGTATCTCTCATGGGCTAAACTTGAATCATTAGCATCTCTCTCATTATTTGTAAGCTCGCACTCCTCTACATTCTCCTCTGGGCTTCACCCTCTGCCTCCTCCAAGACACCCTACTTAGTGAAAGTTATCATTCTCCTGTTTGGGTATTACGATGCAGTGTGCCCAAAGTCGTTTCCCTTGAAGCATTTTGGGCTATGATAGATATGAGAGTGCTAGCGCCAGTGGGCTCCACCATTTCTCCACTTTGTATAGGTTTTTTCCTCCGGCGGGGTTACTTGGATGCCCCACTACTTGTACTATTATTGTTGAACTTGAGGTTAAACTCTATCTATTAGGTGTGGCAGTCACCTAAAGATGATGTTTCTCCACCTTCAAAGCTAGAGTTTGTATATCAAGTAAGGACCAATACAACTGCAATTGAACTAACATTACTGATAGAAGACGTCAGTCCTCTAAAGTATCTTGCCACTCTGATTCCACCAACTCACATTGCAACATGAGTTGATCAAAGCAAGCAGTGTCTTCCTCCACAGAAGTGTCTCTCCAGTGCGCATTGTGAATTTCTATGAACATCTCATCTCGGTAATGTGGAGGTAGGTATTTGTGTTGCATTTCTTACTCTTTCATTCTCGTTGCCAAATATATTTCAGGTTCTTCCACAACAATGAAATATTTTCTTGAACATGATGACTGCCAACTTAACTCTTGTTCTGAGAAACATCATAATACTTAAAAATTCACTCCACTATTTTCAATCGCGCGATAAACTCATTTGGATCCATACAACCATCAAAATCCGGTAAATTCACATTTACTCCAAAATCCTAGCTTCTCTTCTAATATTCCATGTCAAATCGTTCTAGCATTAGTTCTTCATCGGAAACTATCAGCTGGAAATAATCAACTTCCTCCTCTCGATCTAATGACTCACCTTTGTGACTACGGGTGACCACATCAGATTGTCTTCTCTCAAAGGCGGCAAACCATTGTTTTAGTTAGAGAATTTCCCGCTACATATTTTTTATAATAAGTTCTTGGACATCTACCAATCAAATTTCTAGTGGGTATAGGACTATAAATCATTGTTGATTGGAGGTTTAAGTTTTCAAGGAAAGTGCGAGGTGAATTTTGGTAGAGGCAAGAAGGTTGAATTTTGCAATTTTAGAGTTTCGGCTCGTAATTGCAATAGAAATGTTTGGGTGTGATGTTTCTTTTTAAATTTTAGATTTGGGGTAAGAAAGACAAATCCCTATAAATCTAGGGTTGGTAGGGCTTTGATATCAGATGATACCGTTCTAGAGCTCCTAAATATATTTAGGAAGGGGATTAAGTAGGGAAGGGAATGTGGAATAGCAAACAAATGAAATATGGGCATTTGATGGCATTTGAGCTGGATAAGGCGTCGATCAGCGGTTGTACCAACCGAAAACAGCAAGGTAACTCCGGATCGGCGACATTCATGTGGCAAAAATGTTCCACCGCCAATTCCTAAGCAAGATACAAATACCTTACTTGGAAGAGGATACACACTAAGAAAAGCATAAACAAAGAACCAAAGTCTCTCAAAAACAATAACAATGCCACAAAAATCTCCTCAAAGAAAAAAACATACATATACAAATGGCCGATTTGTAGAAAGTTTCCTAATTAGAAAGAAAGAAATAGAAAATAAATCAAAAGGACAAAAAAGACAGAAATCCGGAATTGGAATCCACAGGGTCATGGAAATCCAGTTTCAAGTTTGGGAGTTTTGTGAGGATCGTGAGATTCAGCTATTTCGCGACTCCATGTCAATGAGTTTGGCGTGAGTTTAAATAAAAAAAATGCAGAACAGTTGTTTAAACTCCAGAAAAAAACTCTTTTTACCATTTTAGTGGTCTATAGAGTAGAAACTGGTCTACATATTTCAAGGAAATGCTATCTTCCCAATTCAACTTGGTTTTTCATCATCTTTTCTCTGCACTTTGTTGCAAGAAAGCTCATGTACTGCATTAAACATCTAAAAAAAAATTGATAAATTGTAAGTGATGTCTTCCCCCATATCAATTACCTAAGGTGGCAGATAACTAGAAGCTTAAGAATGAGTATTATTGCTAAAATTTAGCTGTTCAAGATCATGTCTAAATCAGACATTGTCGTCAATTTTTCATCGTACATGTTCTATTAAATAATTTTCTAGTTTTTTTTTTTCTTTTTTGGCAAAACGTAAGATATATAAGTAGAGTTATAGACAGGAAGAGAGAGAGAGAGAGAGAGAGAGAGAGAGACAACAGAGAGAGAATTCATACTTTGACCTGTGTCTTTCCAGAGAGTGTTGGTACATCGGTCTTGCCACCAAGAATTGCCTGTTATATTGTCAAACTATTGATTATAAAAAATATATTTGACATTTTTAGTCATAAAACTATTCTGTGAGGCATGAAGCATGTATATAGGACGCCAATAAAAGTAATCAGGAGTAATATAGAACTGTTATTAACACAAATCAAATAGAAAAAACCTGCCGTATTTAGATAATTCAATATAAAACGTATATCAGTATAGCATGAGGAAGGTCACACTTAAATAATAAGTACCACTTATACCTATGACAACTGATGCNCAATCAGGAGTATTATAGAACTTTTATTAACACAAATCAAATAGACAAAACCTGCCGTATTTAGATAATTCAATATAAAGCGTATATCAGTATAGCATGAGGAAGGTCACACTTAAATAATAAGTACCACTTATACCTATGACAACTGATGCATCAAGAAAACTGCATAAGCTTAATTTACATATTATTAGTTAAAAAATGACGACATTTGAAAAGGCCAACATCATAGAACTATTATTTTAAGTAGATCACAAGAAAAAATTGGAGACTTGATGCAGTAAATTAAACTAAGTTTATTTTGTAAGGGTGTTTTGTAAGGTAATATAATACAGCTTATGCCACGAAAAGGTTTGTCCATTTAAGGGATTTCCCAGCTCCGGAGGTTACACTCAATGGAAGTTTACAAAAATGAGTTAGGAAAAAAAAAAGCTTCAGGACACATATGCCACTAAACAAGAAAAGGTGCATCTATTGGCTTCTATAGTAGACTGTGATTAGTTGGGGTGTCTTTTCTGCAAGCTTTCTGTTTTGGAAAGCAGCTGAGGTGGTGTTTGGGAGCCCACTTTTTAACCGCTTATCTTAAACTCCCATTCCTTATTAAAGCAAACGGCACGGTTGACCTGTGTTCCACAAAATGGATTGCAGCGGGAATGGTTAGTTACAGTGCTGCCCCTTTACATTTCTAATATTCCCCTCGGTTATCCGTGATACTACCCTTCATTCTTTGCACCTTCTGCCATCTTTACTACGAGCATCGTGTGTTAGGGTTTTTGTGGCCTACAAGTAGAGCGGATTTTCTCGTTTGTCTCTCTGTCCTCGAATGAATTGTATGTATCTCTTTAATCC
This sequence comes from Phalaenopsis hybrid cultivar, assembly GCA_002079205.1. Lineage (NCBI taxonomy): Eukaryota > Viridiplantae > Streptophyta > Magnoliopsida > Asparagales > Orchidaceae > Phalaenopsis > Phalaenopsis hybrid cultivar. Next base: position 153,475 of record JXCR01133354.1, read on the forward strand.
TTTAATATTTTGAAAACAAGAAGAAGCTTTCAGTGCTTTGTTTTTGTTTTTCTTCCGTCGCCAGATTTCCGGTATGTGATTTTCTTTGTTCAATGGCATATTAAATTGTTGGTTTAGGGTGTGCATTCCATGCTATTTTGGGCCATGCATTCTATGTTATCTAATTGGAATCTATATCACCATCGTTTTGAACAACAAACCCGAGATATCTAAATGGTTCACACCTTTTAATAATTTGATCGCCCAAAGTTATACTTTTGTTACTAGAGCCACCACTACCAAAAGTACATTCCATGTCGTCAGATTTAGTTTTACTCAAATGAAGACTTTTAGACTCCAATACCTCCATAATTCAAGTTTTTTCTGGGCTTTTTTTCTCTTGCCTTATCCACGAGAAGGATATCATCAGTAAAAAAGCATACACCAAGGTACATCCTCCTGTAAATGTCCACTAAGACCATCCATAACTAAAGTAGAAAGATATGGGCTTAAAGTCGATCCCTAATGTAATCCAACGGAAATAGGAAAATATTTGGTCAATCCTCCTTCACTTCGAACACAAGTAACACCTCTAGTATACATATCTTTAATGACCTTAATATAAGTCATATCAACACCTTTCTTCTCAAGAACGCTCCAAATAACATCTCTTGGAACCTTTTCATAAGGTTTTTCTGAATCAATAAAAATCAAAGATAGATTCTCCTTATTATCTCTGAACTTCTCCATCAAACCTCTCAATAGATGTATAGTTTTCATGGTAGACCTGCCCGGCATAAATTCGAATTGATTATGAGAAATCTTTGTAATAAGTTTTAACCTATGTTCAATTACCCTCTCCTATAATTTTAAATTATGACACATCGAATTAATTCCTCTATAATTTGTACTCTTGTGCATCCCCTTAATTTGTAAAAATGGGGACCAAAAAACTCTTCTTCCACTCCTCAGGCAACTTTTAAGTTTTTAAGATAATATTAAAGAGTTTAGTAAGTTAAGAAACTCTCAAATCTCCTAAATATTTTCACATTTCAATTAGGATATCATCAGGTCCTACAGACATTCCACCCATGGTTTTCTTTAAATCCTCTTCAACTTCTTTTTTACAAATGCGACGGTAAAAATGAAACATTTTATTATAATTAAAGACATTAAGATCACTAAGGTCGATCATATTTTCAGAAACTTCATTAAAAAGTTTATCAAAGTAACTCCTTCACCTATATTGAATATCTTTTTCTGAGGAAAACACTTTTTTATTTTCATTTTTAATACACTTTACTTGAGTTAAATCTTTATTTTTCTTTTCTCCTTATTTGGCTTGTTTATACATATAATTTTCACCCTCCTTATTATCTAATCTATCATAAAGATTACTAAAAGTAGAATTTTTAGCGTCACAAATTGTTCTTTTAGATTCACTGCGAGCTATTTCATATTTTTCTCAGTTCTCTAAGCTTTTAATATTAAACAAATTTTTGTAGCATATCTTATATTTTATCTTTTCTTACAAATTATTATTCCACGATCAACTATTTTTATCTATAAAACTTTTTCTTTTAATTCTCTAAGTACAAATTTTGCTACTTGTTTAATAGTGTTTATTACTTCATCCCACATAGCATTTGATCTTTCATGAACATCCCAAACTTTGAAATCTTAAATTTTACTCAGAAAAATATCTTTATTTGTGTCTTTTAGTTTCCTTCATCGAATTCTACGATGATGAGTTCCAGTATTCTTCATTTTACAATTTTTCATTTTAAAATCTAAAACTAATAATCGATATTGGGTACTTAAATCTTCACTTGGAATGATCTTACAATCTTTAAAATTTCAACGATCTCTTCTTCTCATAAGAAAATAATCAATTTGTGTTTTATTAGATTCATTCTAATAAGTAATAAGATGTCCATCTCTTTTTTTGAATAAATTATTAGTAATAACAAAATCATATACTAAAGCAAAATCTAAAATGTCTCTACCTTCTTCATTAGACACTCCAAAATCGTAGCCACCATAAATATTTCTGAAATCTTCTACCATTCTACCAACATGTCCATTTAAATCTCATCCAATAAAAATTCTTTCTTCAAGATGTATCATTCGTATTAAGTTTTCTAAGTAATTCCAGAATTTATCTTTAGACCCTATATTTTTACAAACTTGAAAAGCATAAGTACTTATAATATTAAAAATCTTAGTATCAATAATAATCTTAATGGTTATAATTCTATAACTAACTCTATTAATTTTTACAATATTATCTTTCAAACTCTTATCTATAATTACACATACATCATTTCCAGTGTGACTCTTACAAGAATACCAAAATTTAAAACCTAAGTTATCAATCTCCTTAGCCTTTTCTCTCACCCATTTAGTTTCTTGAATACATAAGATTTTATTCTTTCTATTAATCATAATATCAACTAATTCCATTAATTTACCATTGAAAGTACATATATTCCAAGATAGTATCCTAATTTTAGTTACATTAGTTCCATGCACTAACTTCTTTAACCACATCCATTCGTAATGTGGGAACCCTTATTTAACACTACATCCAGGAGTTGGTGTAGCGGCAATTGCACACTTTTCACTGTATTCAGACCATACAACACGTCGCTTTCAGGGGACGCCCTAGCACATGCACAATGATCAAAAGGAAAAATCAAAGGGTTGCTAAGGTAATGCTCAATGCGGGACACAAATAAAATCAAATAGGCCATATATTATTTGTGGAACACGCTGCTTCAAAGAGAGTCTCCACAACTAATTAATGTCAAAAACACCATCTTGACAAGCAGTGATTTAAAAGGAAAAAAAAACCTTCAAAGAAGAGTTGAAACAAAACTTTAATGTCAAAGAACTAGAAAATCTAAAATACTGACCTTCATATAATCCAAGACTTATAGGAAGACTTGTTTATTTATCATATATTAGACCTAACATTGCTCATGATGTTGGTATGAAAATACTTGTCACGCTTATTTATGAAAAATACAATTTAACATGCAAAACCACCACAAGACATTTTAACATCAAATTCAAATACAACTTATAGCTACAACATAATACTATTTTATTTAATATTTAACTATCAAATTCTACGTGTATCATCTTAATTTGGAAAACGACAAAAAACGTAATTTTGAATTTGAAAATGTATGACTATTTTGTTTGATAGTTAAATATTGGATTTCTTATATCTACTTTTAAATCAAAGTAAAAACTAAAACTATTCTGAGTGACAAATAAAACTTGAAACATATTTGCCATTATTTTCAATTTTTTCTCTCATGTGCTATATAAAATTTATACTCAAGCCCAAATCATGCACAGACCTTTGATTAAGGACAATTTTGATGGCAAGATAAAATACCACAAACTATTAAAATTTTCTTTCACCGTTTCTTAATTTGAATTTGGTAAAACTATCTACTCTTCAATGCATTCCTTCTTTCTTACCAATATCTATTTTAAATTTTACAGCTATAACGACAATAGGATTTACAGTAAACATAATTGACCCGCTTCAAAACCTAGTTCATTAATAAATTAATGAGACAATACAATCTTTAATCCCACAATTGAGTAATCAAGCAGGCTTGTCCAACAGACGAATCTTTTAATGCATACCTGTGTGAAACTAATATTGGCGTCCACATATATATCAGCACCATCTCTATGGAAAATAGGATTTCTTGCTACCTACGGAAAAATAAAAAACCTTAAAAGTAAATATCAAGAAATGAGACCATAATAGAAAAGAAAAAAGGAAAATTAGACTGTGTGGGCACGTGCAAGTCCGGGTGATTGAGGCACACCGACAATGGAGCTAAAATATTTCTTCATTGACTATCATGCTTCAATGATACAAAAGGTTTACCAAAAATAAATTAACACAACAATATATATGTATATCTAGAACAGCGAATATCTTAGGAAGACTCAATAGATCACACAAATAATCAAATTTTAGTTATCAATAATCCCTATATATAGAAATTGAGTTATAAGGATAAGGTTAAACATGGAAACACAAATCTAATCCAATAAATTCCTAACAAACATTCAAATTTCAGCTCATTTTCATTCAAGAAAATAAATATTAACAAAGCCATTTAAGCTAAAAATGATGGCCATAAATAAATATGGGCCTTGAAAGGATTAAAAATGGACCCAGTTCAAACATGTTCTAGCTATGACCTAGCCTAATCGGACCAACTAGCCTCCCTATTGAGTTAAGCCTAATATACCCTAGTAAACTAGAATACTCGGTATAGCTTGGAGTCATCATTTAATGTGGATTAAAAAAAGTTCTTGTATGACTTCTACATTGTTGACCAACCATTCCAACTTTAACCTTGAGTGGATACAAGTTAAATTGTATTTTTTTAAACAACATAATTTTATAATTAGCTTAACACTGTCATTGCAGGTCTCAAGCTCGGATGTCAAAAGTGGAGGGTTGCGTTAGGTGGTCGACAGCCAGCGAAAAACTTATCCAAAAAAATCATGACATGAATCCTTTTGATCATCGTGTAAGTGCTAGAGCGTCCCCTGGAAGCGCTGCGCTGTATAGCCTGAATACACTGAAAAGTGTGCAAATGCCGCTACACCGGCGCCCCGGGGTAGTGTTAAATAAGCAAAGATTCTCACATTACGGGCGAATGCGGGTAAATAAGTTAGTCCATGAAACTAAAGAAATTAAAATTAGGATAGGATCTCGAAATATATGTACTCTCAATGGTAAATTAATGGAATTAGTTGATATTATGATTCATTAGAAAATTAATATCATATGTATTCAAGAAACTAAGTGGGTTGGAGAAAAGACTAAAGATATTGATAATTTAGGTTCTAAACTTTGGTATTCTGGTAAGAGTCGCACTAGAAATGGTGTATGTGTAATTATAGATAAAAGTTTGAAACATAACGTTGTAAAAATTAGTAGAATTGGAGATAAAATTATAGCCCTTAAGATTATCATTGATATTAAGATTTTTAATATTATAAGTGCTTATGCTCCTCAAGAAAGTTTAGATATAAAATCTAAAGATAAATTTTGGACTGACTTAGAATACTTAATACAAATGATATCTCTTGAAGAAAGAATTTTTATTAAATAAGATTTAAATAGACATGTCGGTAGAGTGGTAGAAGACTTCAGAAATACTCATGGCGACTATGGTTTTGGAGTAACTAATGAAAAAATTAGAGTTATTTTAGATTTTACTTTAGCGTTTTGTTATAACTAATACTTTATTCAAGAAAAGAGATGAACATATTATTACTTATAAGAGTGGATCTAATAAAACACAAATTGATTATTTTCTTATAAGAAGAAGATTTGTCGCGATTGTAAAGATTGTAAGGTCATTCCAAGTGAAAATTTAAGTACCCAACATCGCTTATTAGTTCTAGATTTTAAGATTAAGAATTGTAGAATAAAGAATACTCAGAGTCATCATCGTTGAATTAGATGAAGAAACTTAAAAGACAAATAAAAATATTTTTATGAGTAAAATTCAAGTTTTCAAAATTTAGGATATTCATGAGGAAGCAAATGTTATGTGGGATAAAGTAACAAACATTATTAAACAAGCAACAAAAGATGTGTTTGGAGAAACAAAAGAAAAATTTTTTATAAATAAATATAGTTGATGGTGGAATAATAATGTGCAAGAAAAGATAAAATATAAGAAGTTATATTATAAAAACTAGTTTAAATTTAAAAGCTTAGAGAACTGGAAAAAATATCAAACGGCTCGCAGGGAGTCTAAAAGAACAATTTGTGAAGTTAAAAATTATGTTTTTAATCATCTTTATAATAGATTAGATACTAAGGAGAGTACAAAATATATGTATAAACTAGTAAAAAAAGAGAACAGAAAAGTAAAGATTTAACTCAAAGTGTATTAAAGATGAAAATCAAAAAATACTTTTTTTAGAAAAAAATATTCAGCATAGGTGGGTGAGTTACTTTGATAAACTTTTTAATGAAGTTTCTGAAAATACGATCGACTTTAGTGGATCTTAATATCGTGAATAATAATAAAACGTTTCATTTTTACCGTCGCATTAGTAAAAGAAGTTGAGGGGGCTTTAAAGAAAACCAAGGGTAGAAAGACTGTAGGACCTGATGATATCCCAATTGAAGTGTGTAAATATTTGGGAGTTTCTTGGCTTACTAACTCTTTAATATTATTTTAAAAACTAAAAAGATGTCTAAGTGGAGGAAAAGTATTTTGGTCCCCATTTTAAGAATAAAGAGGATGCACAAGAGTGTGCAAATTATAGAGGAATTAAGTTGATATGTCATACTTTAAAGTTATGGAAGGAGGGTAATTGAACATAGGTTAAGACGCATCACAAAGATTGATTTATGTCGGGCATGTCTACTATGGAAACTATACACTTATTGAGAGGTTTGATGGAGAAGTTCAGAGATAATAAGGAGAATCAACATTTATTTTTATTGATTTAGAAAAAGCTTACGATAGGTTTCCAAGAGATATCCTTTGGAGAGTTCTTGAGAAGAAATGTGTTGATATGACTTATATTCAAGTCATTAAAGATATGTATACTTGAGCTATTATTTGTGTTAAAACTGAAGGAGGATTGACCAAATATTTTCCTATTTCTGTTAGATTACATCAGAGATCGGCTTTAAGCCCACATATTTTTGCTTTAGTTATGGGTGGTCTTACTGGACATCTACAAGAGGATGTACCTTGGCGTATGCTTTTTGCTGATGATATCCTTCTCGTGGATAAAACGAGAGAAAAAGCCCAGAAAAAACTTGAATTATGGAGGTCTACATTGGAGTCTAAAGGCCTTCATTTAAGTAGAACTAAAACTGAATACATGGAATGTAATTTTAGTAGTAATAGTTTTATTGACAGAAGTGTGACTTTGGGTGATCAAATTATTAAAAGGTGTGAAAGATTAAGATATCTTGGGTCCGTTGTTCAAAGCGATGGTGATATAAATGGAAATGTTAATAGTAGAATTCAAGTTGGTTGGTTGAAGTGGAGAAATGCTTCGGGCCTTTTGTTTGATAGAAAAGTACCGCTTAGACTGAAAGGAAAATTTTATAAGACGGTGGTGAGACCTGCATTACTATATGGCGCTGAATGTTGGCCTTTAAAAGAGAAGCATAATAATAAGTTAAGTGTTGCCGATATGAGAATTATTAGGTGGATGAGTGGCTTTACACTTGGAGACAAAATGCGAAATGAATATATCTTTGATAGGGTTGGTGTAGCTCCTGTGACGGACAAAATTAGAGAAAGTCGTCTTAGATGGTTTGTTATTAAACGTCGACCATTAGATGATCCGATTAGGAGAGTAGATGTTTTAGATTTGGCTTGTGTCATTGTACGCGACCATTAGATGATCCGATTAGGAGAGTAGATGTTCTAGATTCGACTTGTGTTAAGAAAGACAGAGGTAGCTGATGATCTGATTAGGAGAGTAGATGTTTTAGATTCGACTTGTGTTAAGAAAGGCAGAGGTAGGATGATACGGATAAAATTAGAGAAAGTCGTCTTAGATGGTTTGGTCACATTAAACGTCGACCATCTGATGATCCCAATTAAAAGAGTAAATGTTTTAGATTCGACTTGAGTTAAGAAAGGCAGAGGTAGACCTAGGAAAACTTGGGCTTATTGTATTAAAAATGATCTTAACTTATTATAACTAAATGAAAATTATGACCTAAATAGGACACAATGGAGAAAAAGGATTCATGTAGCCGACCCCACACAGTGGGATTAAGGCTTTGTTGTTGTTGACTCAATGGAGAAAAATGATTCATGTAGCCAACCCCATTAGTGGGATTAAGGCTTTGTTGTTGTTGTTTTTGTTCAAAGATGCAATGGAGAAAAAGGATTCATGTAGCCGACCCCACGTAGTGGGATTAAGGCTTTGTTGTTGTTGTTATTGTTGAAAAAGGATTCATGTAGCCGACCCCACGTAGTGGGATTAAGGCTTTGTTGTTGTTGTTGTTTGAACATAATTTTATAATTAGCTAGTGAAAAAGATACATGAGATGCAATTACATAATATTGTCATCATAGAAAACATAAACAATGACTCTCCAGAGGAAAGAAATAAGCATACATTTAGACACTTGAGTATAAAATAATAAAATCATTAGAAGAGTTATTAAATCTAAAATAGAATCAACTAAATACAAAACAATAGAGAAAGAATTTCTTTCAATTAACGTTTGTGTTTGATCCAATACATGATGAGAAAACATGAACTGAAACATTTTATCCAATACATTAGATAAACGTTTGACCAAGCTCTAGCTTATCCAACATTAGGTTATCTATAAAATTTTTTTGTAAATGTGTTTGATCCTAAATCTCGACCTTAATTTATGTTCATCCTAACCTTGATTCAACAAAGTCTCAACCTATATCAAATTTTAACTGGACACTCAACTCTTAACTCCATCACTTCAAGTCCACATAAAAGGCTTGAGGCCCACACTAACCTAGTCCTTTGGGAACATTACCTTGACCTAATGGATCCTAATGAGGCCCACACTAACCTATGCACATAGCACAAGATTTAAATTGCATAACTAGATATTAAATAATATTTTGATTGTAAGTTGAGGTGTAAGCCTCGAGTTCTTTTCACGCAAAGCCTCAAAATAAAAACATTAAATTACTTATACAAAAAGAAAGAATAAGCATCATACTAAGATCCCAAAAAAATATCAAGATCATAGTATTAAATCTCTCCCAATCTCAATTTATCAAAAACAAGTAGTTTAAGCCAAAAGAATGTAATTTAAGAATTCAACTATATTTCATCTACTACAAATTATCATCATAAACTAGTGGAAATTCGTCATCCTTCAAAACTATCTTCTTCAACAATTTATCTTTCAATCTCTTATTATACATAACAGAAATGAATGAGTTCATCTTGGAAGTAGTCAAATGATTTCTCTTCTTGTTATAAACTTAGTTATATGTACTCAACTATTATCCACCCCTTCATAACAAGCATGACAGACTCATTACTTTGATCTTTGTAGTTCAAAATTTCCAATACAAAATTACATTCACCATTAAACTAAAGCTTTAGAAAATAATACAATAAGAATAATATATAAATTTTCTGGAACTTAGGGTCCGTTTGGGGGGTGTTTATCCCGCAGTGCAGTTTCACACCGTAAATCTGAGGCATTTGGTGGGGCGTCTAGGAGGCAGTGAGTCAGGTTTTTTATAAAATGCAGGTCGCGTGTTCGACCCCGCGGCCCACGTTTATTCGAATTATTTTTAATAGCTTGCACCGGCTTCGCATATCGATCTACCCCTTAGCTTCGCGTCTTCTACCCTAACAGTCCAGCGGAGCTCTTGCATTTTCTTTGAGTCTTCTGTCATAACCGTCCTGCATTTTCATGTCTTCTTTACACTACCTTCCGAACAACTGCTTCTTCCTTTGGTATCCTCTATCCCTTACTTTTTCTTAGTGGATTTGCCTTGTTAGTCGCACTGGTTTGCACAAAGTTTCCTTGTGAATTTGCTTGATGAGTTACTAGTGTTTTCTGCGTGAGACCCATTTTTTTGAGATTATTTAGTTTTGGTTTCTGCCCTAACCCACTTGATGGTTGTAGATGCTTTGATTTTTTATGTTTTTGTTAGTATTTTGTGATGGTTTTGAGTGAAATTTTGATATTTGAGTGAGAATTTGAGAAATAGAGGAGGCTTGATGGGGGTTCGTTTTCGGTTGCTGTTTCAGTTTTCTACATCTATGAATAGTTTTGTAATTGCTATGTTGGGGTGTTAGATTTGTTTTTGTGGTGGGGTTTGCATTTGTGAATGGTGTAATGGTTGGGTTTGCATCTATGGTGGGGTTAGAAGATGTGAAGAGCAGGTGTTGGAGTTGCTTTTGAGTTGGATTTGTTTTTGAGCAGGTGTTGAAAAAATCCAGACAGTAGGATCTTCCCCCGACATATAACGCACCCAAAAGCTTCAAAAGACAGTTACATGTATATCCAAAAAATAAATTAAAGAAAGAAACTGCAGCGAAATAAGAAGAATAGTAAGCAGAAGGAGAGAAATGCGGTATAGCAAAAGTTAAAATAATGATTTGAAAGATGCTATTCAATTGCAGGAGTAGCAGAACTGTAAAGAAATGAGGATTAATACAGCAGAAGCACCTCCCCAAAAGCCAGAAACCAAAGACCTTTAGGGGTGAAGGAGACCGTAAGTCATATCATGGTGAACATCTGGCATAAGGAAGATTCAAAGAGCCTCTGCTTAAAAGTATATTAAGCTCCTTGAGAGGCACCAAACCAGTAGAGACACCCAAGAAATCACGTTTAGCTAACCAATCTATTGGTGCATTTCCCTCCCTGTATATAAAATTCCATATGACCTGAAAGTCATGAGAAGCTATAAATTGCCAAATCTTATTAAGACAAATAATTAAATTCCAACGAGGAGCTTGTATTCTAGTGATGAAATCCAGAAGAACAGAAGAATCCGATTCAATAAAAATTGTAGGTCAATTAAAAGTAACAACAACATTTAGAGCCATAAATACTACTCAACCCTCCGCTTCAGTAGGAGTTAAAGCCCAAACAGGAGAAGAAAAATAGAAGAGACACTTTCCCAAATGATTCCTGAAAATAGCCCAAGCNGAAAACACAAAAAATGCAATTAACTCACCCCTAGGAGTCTCTCTCCCCGCAGTACAACTCACCCAAAAAAGAATCTCCAAAACACAAGTATACCCAAAAACCAAAAAATTCAAAAAAGAGTAATCTTGTGTACTTTTATATCTTGGAAGTATCTTGAAAAGAGAAAAAACAAAGCAAATCATGCAGAAGAGTTGTCCTCGGTATAGCAGATATCTCCAAAAAGACCGTGAGCAGGGACTCCAACACAGCTCGTGACTCCAAAAAAAGAGATCATCCTGTAACAAGTGATAAAAACAGCCAAGTCAAACAAAATAGAAGGGAACCGAAAGAAAAAAGGCAGTAATGCCCAGCCAAACCGAATAGAGCTTCATTTGANCTCAGCCAAACCGAATAGAGCTTCATTTGATGGCCAAAAAAGCATAAAAAATTTTGGGTGTGCCCTAATCCACCAAAAAAAATTCTTATTCCCCTCTACATGAGATTCCACCCCCTGCCAGCAAGGACAAGGGCACTTTTCTCTCGACTTCCTTTAATCTGTCGCACCATATTCTTCTCGTGTCACAGCCACTCAAAATTTGCACTAGAAAGGCAAAAACCTCCAGCGTTGTAGTACTCTCTACTCTAGACGCATGCAACAACCACCGAGCTGGTATTATTTTAATTAATTATTAACTTTAAATTGCTCAATTCTAATTAAGTTTATTATGCTATTCATAATATATATTTAAAATTCATTAATTAAATTATAATATAAGCCCAATCATACATTACCAAAGTTTGCTCGGATTAATCTCCCTCCTCTTAGTTCGTGCACTTCTCCTACTTCTATTCCCCTCAAAACCCTAAAATCTAAACCAAGAGTCTACATTTAATAAGATTTTCTATTAAAATTACAATATATATATATATATATATATAT
>JXCR01133354.1:165218-192204 GCA_002079205.1 Phalaenopsis hybrid cultivar
TATATATATATATATATATAATTTTCTTATAAAAAATTTTAAAAATTATTAGATTTTACCTTTAAAATCTTGGGCGAGCCCTAATCCACGAAAAAAATTTATTATTCCCCTCTACATGAGATTCCACCCCCTGCCAGCACGGACAAGGGCTCTTTCCTCTTGATTTCCTTTAATCTATCGCACCATATCCTTCTCGTGTCACAGAGTCACTCAAAATTTGCACCAGAAAGGCAAAAAGCTCTGGCGTTGCAGTCCTCTTTGCCCTAGACGCATGCAACAATCACGGAGCTAGTAAGTCAATCTGATCTCTGATTTATATATCAAATGTACCTTTCATTTTCCCGACTCGTTGCTTCCTCTCCCCACTTCGGTTTCCCAACTCCTCACTTTTTCTCCCAGTTTTTGGTTCTCCCAGGATTTTGAAAGTAGACGTCATAGAGATGACCCAGTAGAATAAAATAAGCCAAAGTGTATAAAAATATAACTTGAGCAAAGAAGGTTGAGAATAAGAATAAAAATAAAGAAAAAGGCATATGAAACATTGCATGGTAAAGTAAATGAAATAATAGCCAACAAGAAATTTTATTACTACTACATTGTATTCTATGGTGCATTTAAATCATATTTTTTTGCACCTTTCAATATTTAAGCATGTTTATTTTTATTATTGCCATTACTCTTATTAGTCATTAAATAACGCACACATTTTTCTTTCTTATCTATTGAATCTTATTTTAATATTAAATATCACATTGACCATATTGCTTATCAATTAGGACTACGTTGCTTTTCAAGGAGTAAAGAGCAAATAGAACGTTTGCTAGGTGATTTACTATTTTTATAGCTCTTCAATGAAAATTTTTGGATTGTTATGGTAGATTTTCGAGATACGTATAATTTCATATCTAATTTTATATAGAAGCTCAACTTCTTATTTGAGGATTTGTTATGCACCCGGTTATATTTAATATCGAATAATTACTTGATGAAACAAAATATAAGAATTTGCCTGTGATCATTGAGCATGAATAATTCCTTATTCACTCGATCCTAATGGGCCCACTTAATGATGAGAGTTGGTCAAAATTATATGTGACAGAGTATTCTCCTCTATTACACCTCAGGTTGAAATGAGGGGTCAACTGAATGTGACATATTAAGTGCCATGTAATAAAAATAGAATGTCGAAAAGTATTCTCTACTTTTATCAAAACTAATATACATAAGAGAAATAAAACTGGAATACCGCGCTTAGCGCAATAAAATAAACCATTCTCCCCCTTGTAACTTGTCTCATATTCATCTTTACCCGTGAATTACCAGAATATAATATGACCTAAGAAAACTTGATAAAAAGAGTAAGATCAAAAGAATGAAGAATCATTTAATGTTTAACCACTTCTAAAATCCATTTAAATTTGCTGAGAGAGTAAAAACTCTAATAGCGAGATATAATATCATCAGCAAATGTCATTGCTGCAAAGGCATTCCAATAAGATTCTCAATCCAATTCTCCTAATGCAACTACTTCAGCCAAGTTATAAGGCTTTCTTCTCCCTAACAACCCAAATTGTATGCATGAACACATTACGTAGCAATCCAAGTTAATTTCACTTCCAAGACAATTAGATTAGCCTGATAACTCTTTAAAGTTACTGGGAGGGCTAAAATGATACCATTATAGGGCTTCTAGAAGGTATTTATGAAGGGAATTAAGCAGGGAAGTAGTTTTGGAATAGTGAAGGAACAAAATATAGGAGTTTGACGGCGTTTGAGTTGGGATAGGCATCGATCGACAACTATCCCAGAAGAAAATAATAAAGTAAACTCTGAATCAGCAACTTTTGAGAGGCGTTGAGGTTCCAACATCTACTCTTAAGCAAGACACAAATACATTACTTGCAAAAGAAAGATGATATAATACTCCGAAGAGTAAAAATAAGGAACCAAAATCATTAAAAAATAATCAAAATGTCAAAAAAATATGTTCAAAACAAAAAAAATAAAAACACAAAGTTTCTTAATAGAAAGCACCTTAATTAAAAAGAGGAAATAAAAATAAATCAGGAAAAAAAAAGGAGAAATCAGAAATTGAAATCCATAGGATCTCGGAAATCCAATTTTCAGTCCGAGAGCCCTGCAGGGATCGCAAAATTCAGATATTTCACAATTCCACGAGATATTACGGAAAAAGTAAAGCTTCGTCATCATTCTCCACAGGAAGGAGAGGTTACTTCTTCTTCTCTGAAAGGATCTGGGTCCCATTGCCAAATATCTTTTTTCCACAAAACATTTAAGCTTTCCACAACTACGTCTCCCCGCTCCTATCTGACTATATACCGATGGGTGCTGCTGGACAAAACTAGAGGTGAATGCCCAAATTAATTCACATAGACTTCTAGAAATAGCTCAAAAACTAATAAACTCATTTGGATCCATACAACAGTCAAAATCCGGTAAATTCACATTTACTCCAAGATCCTAGCTTCTCCTCTAATATTCCATGTCGAATCGTTCTAGCATTAGTTCTTCTTCACTGGAAACTATCTGCTAGAAATAATCAACTTCCTCTTCTCGATCTGATGACTCACCTTTGTGACTACGGGTGACCACATCAGATTGTCTTCTCTCAAAGGCGGCAAACCATTATTTTAGTTAGAGAATTTCCCGCAACATATTTGTTATAATAAGTTCTTGGACATCTACCAATCAAATTTCTAGTGGGTATAGGTCTATAAATCATTGTTGATTGGAGGTTTAAGTTTTCAAGAAAAGTGCAGGGTGAATTTTTGGTAGAGGCAAGAAGGTTGAATTTTGAAATTTTAGAGTTTCGGCTCGTAATTGCAATAGAAATGTTTGGGTGTTATGTTTCTTTTTAAATTTTAGATTTGGGGCAAGAAAGACAAATCCCTATAAATCTAAGGTTTGTAGAGCTTTAATATCAGATGATACCATTCTAGAGCTCCTAAATATATTTAGGAAGAGGATTAAGTACGGAAGGGAATGTGGAATAGCAAACAAATGAAATATGGGCATTTGATGGCATTTGAGCTGGATAAGGCGTCGATCAGCGGTTGTACCAACCGAAAACAGCAAAGATAACCCCGGATCGGCGACATTCATGTGGCAAAAATGTTCCACCTAAGTAAGATACAGATACCTTACTTGGAAGCGGATACAACACTAAGAAGAGCATAAACAAAGAATCAAAGTCTCTCAAAAACAATAACAATACCAAAAAAATCTCCTCAAAGAAGAAAAAATACATATGCAAATAGCCAATTAGTAGAAAGTGTCCTAATTAGTAAGAAAGAAATAGAAAATAAATCAAAAGGACAAAAAAGACAGATATCCGGAATTGGAATCCACAGGGTCATGGAAATCCAGTTTCAAGTTTAGGAGTCTTGCGGGGATCGTGAGATTCAGCTATTTCGCGACTCCATGTCAATGAGTTCGGCGTGAGTTTAAATAAAAAAGATGCAGAACAGTTGGTTAGACTCCACAAAAAAACTCTTTTTACCATTTGTAGTGGTCTATAGAGTAGAAATTGGTCTACATATTTCAAGGAAATGCTATCTTCCCAATTCAACTTGGTTTTTCATCATCTTTTCTCTGCACTTTGTTGCAAGAAAGCTCATGTACTGCATTAAACATCTAAATAAAAATTGATAAATTGTAAGTGATGTCTTCCCCCATATCAATTACCTAAGGTAGCAGATAACTAGAAGCTTAAGAATGAGTATTGTTGCTAAAATTTAGCTGTTCAAGATCATGTCTAAATCAGACATTGTCGTCAATTTTTCATCGTACATGTTCTATTAAATAATTTTTTAGTTTTTTTTTTCTTTTTTGGCAAAACGTAAGATATATAAGTAGAGTTATAGACAGGAAGACAGAGAGAGAGAGAGAGAGAGAGAGAGAGACAACAGAGAGAGAATTCATACTTTGACCTGTGTCTTTCCAGAGAGTGTTGGTACATCGGTCTTGCCACCAAGAATTGCCTGTTATATTGCCAAACTATTGATTATAAAAAATATATTTGACACTTTTAGTCATAAAACTATTCTGTGAGGCATGAAACATGTATATAGGACGCCAATAAAAGCAATCAGGAGTAATATAGAACTGTTATTAACACAAATCAAATAGACAAAGCCTGCCGTGTTTAGATAATTCAATATAAAGCGTATATCAGTATAGCATGAGGAAGGTCACACTTAAATAATCAGGACCACTTATACCTATGACAACTGATGCATCAAGAAAACTGCATAAGCTTAATTTACATATTATTAGTTAAAAAATGACGACATTTGAAAAGGCCAACATCATAGAACTATTATTTTAAGTAGATCACAAGAAAAAATTGGAGACTTGATGCAGTAAATTAAACTAAGTTTATTTTGTAAGGGTGTTTTGTAAAGTAATATAATACAGCTTATGCCACGAAAAGGTTTGTCCATTTAAGGTCCCAGCTCCGGAGGTTACACTCAATTGAAGTTTACAAAAAGGAGTTAGGAAAAAAAAAACTTCAGGACACATAGGCCACTAAACAAGAAAAGGTGCATCTATTGGCTTCTATAGTAGACTGCGATTAGTTGGGGTGTCTTTTCTGCAAGCTTTCTGTTTTGGAAAGCAGCTGAGGTGGTGTTTGGGAGCCCACTTTTTAACCGCTTATCTTAAACTCCCATTCCTTATTAAAGCAAACAGCACGGTTGAGCTGCGTTCCACAAAATGGATTGCAGCGGGAATGGTTAGTTACAGTGCTACCCCTTTACATTTCTAATATTCCCCTCGGTTATCCATGATACTACCCTTCATTCTTTGCACCTTCTGCCATCTTTGCTACAAGCATCGTGTGTTAGGGTTTTTGTGGCCTACCAGTAGAGCAGATTTTCTCGTTTGTCTCTCTGTCCTCGAATGAATTGTATGCATCTCTTTGATCCTTTATTATTTTGAAAACAAGAAGAAGCTTTCAGTGCTTTGTTTTTGTTTATCTTCCGTCGCCAGATTTTCGGTATGTGATTTTCTTTGTTCAATGGCATATTAAATTGTTGGTTTAGGGTGTGCATTCCATGCTATTTTGGGCTATGCATTCTATGTTATCTAATTGGAATCTATATCACCATCGCTTTGAACAACAAACCCGAGATATCTAAATGGTTCACACCTTTTAATAATTTGATTGCCCAAAGTTGCACTTCTGTTACTAGAGCTACTACTACTAAAAGTACATTCCATGTTGTCAGATTTAGTTTTACTCAAATGAAGGCCTTTAGACTCCCAATACCTCCGTAATTCAAGTATTTTTTGGGCTTTTTTCTCTCGCCTTATCCACGAGAAGGATATCATCAGCAAAAAGCATACACCAATGTACATCCTCCTGTAAATGTCCACTAAGACCATCCATAACTAAAGCAAAAAGATATGGGCTTAAAGCCGATCCCTAATGTAATCCAACAGAAATAATATTTGGTCAATCCTCCTTCACTTCGAACACAAGTAACACCTCTAGTATACATATCTTTAATGACTTTAACATAAGTCATATCAACACCTTTCTTCTCAAGAACGCTCCAAAAACATCTCTTGGAACCTTTTCATAAGCTTTTTCTGAATCAATAAAAATCAAATATAGATTCTCCTTACTATCTCTGAACTTCTCCAAACCTCTCAATAGATGTATAGTTTTCATGGTAGACCTGCCCGACATAAATCCAAATTGATTATGAGAAATCTTTGTAATAAGTTTTAACCTATGTTCAATAACCCTCTCCCATAATTTTAAATTATGACACATCAAATTAATTCCTTTATAATTTGCACACTCTTGTGCATCCCCTTAATTTGCAAAAATGGGGACCAAAAAACTCTTCTTCCACTCCTCAAGCAACTTTTAAGTTTTTAAAATAATATTAAAGAGTTTAGTAAGCCAAGAAACTCTCAAATCTCCTAAATATTTTCCACTTTCAATTAGGATATCATCGGGTCCTACAGACATTCCACCCATGGTTTTCTTAAAACCCTCTTCAACTTCTTTTTTACTAATATAACGGTAAAAATGAAACGTTTTATTATAATTAAAGATATTAAGATCACTAAGGTTGATCATATTTTCAGAAACTTCATTAAAAAGTTTATCAAAGTAACTCACTCGCCTATGTTGAATATCTTTTCTGAGAAAAACACTTTCTGATTTTCATCTTTAATGCACTTTACTTGAGTTAAATCTTTACTTTTCTTTTCTTTTTATTTAGCTAGTTTATACATATATTTTTCACCCTCCTTAGTATTTAATCTATCATAAAGATCACTAAAAATAGAATTTTTAGCGCCACAATTTGTTCTTTTAGACTCACTGCGAGCTATTTGAAATTTTCTCAATTCTCTAAGTTTTTACAATTAAACCAATTTTTGTGGCATAACTTATATTTTATCTTTTCTTGTAAATTATGATTTCACCATCAACTATTTTTATCTATAAAACTCTTTCTTTTAATTCCCCAAGTACATCTTTTGCTACTTGTTTAATAGTGTTTATTACTTCATCTCACATAGCATTTGATTTTTCATTAACATCCCCAACTTTGAAATCTTGAATTTTACTCATAAAAATAACTTTATTTATGTCTTTTAGTTCCCTCCATCTAATTCTACGATGATGAGTTCCGGTATTCTTTATTTTACAACTCTTCATCTTAAAATCTAGAACTAATAATCAATATTGGGTATTTAAATCCTCAGTTGGAATGATCTTACAATCTTTACAATCTCAACGATCTCTTCTTCTCATAAGAAAATAATCAATTTGTGTTTTATTACAACTATTCTTATAAGTAATAAGATGTCCATCTCTTTTCTTAAATAAAATATTAGTAATAACAAAATCATATATTAAAGCAAAATTTAAAATGTCTCTACCTTCTTCATTAGTCACTCCAAAATCGTAGCCACCATAAATATTCCTGAAATCTTCCACCATTCTACCGACATGTCCATTTAAATCTCATCCAATAAAAATTCATTGTTCAAGAGGTATGATTTGTATTAAGTCTTCTAAGTAATTCCAGAATGTATCTTTAGACCCTATATTTTTACAAACTTGAAAAGCATAAGTACTTATAATAATAAAAATCTTAAGGGTTATAATTCTATAACTAACTCTATTAATTTTTACAATATTATCTTTCAAACTCTTATCCATAATTACATATACACCATTTCTAGTGTAACTCTTACCAGAATACTAAAATTTAAAACCTAAGTTATCAATCTACTTAGCTTTTTCTCTCACCCATTTAGTTTCTTGAATACATAAGATTTTATTCTTTCTATTAATCATAATATCAACTAATTCCATTAATTTATCATTAAGAATACATATATTCCAAAATACTATCCTAATTTTAGTTACATTAGTTTCATGCACTAACTTCTTTACCCAAATCCATTCGTAATGTGGGAACTCTTACTTATTTAACACTACACCCGGGAGTTGGTGTAGCGGCGATTGCACACTTTTCACTGTATTCAGACCATACAACAAGTCGCTTCCAGGGGACGCCCTAGCACATGCACAATGATCAAAAGGCAAAATCAAAGGGTTGCTAAGGTAATGCTCAATGCGCGACACAAATAAAATCAAATAGGCCATATATAATTTGTGAAACACGCGACTTCAAAGAGAGTCTCCACACAACTAATTAATGTCAAAAACACCATCTTGACAAGTAATGATTTAAAAGGAAAAAAAAACCTTCAAAGAAAAGTTGAAACAAAACATTAATGTCAAAGAACTAGAAAATCTAAAGTATTGACCTTCATATAATCCAAGACTTATAGGAAGACTTGTTTATTTATCATATATTAGACCTAACATTGCTCATGATGTTGGTATGAAAATACTTGTCAAGCTTATTTATGAAAAATACAATTTAACATGAAAAACCACCACAAGACATTTTAACATCAAATTCAAATACAACTAATAGCTATAACATAATACTATGTTATTTAATATTTAACTATCAAATTCTACGTATCATCTTAATTTGGAAAATGACAAATAACGAAATTTTGAATTTGAAAATTTATGACTATTTTGTTTGATAGTTAAATATTGGATTTCTTATATCAACTTTTAAATCAAAGTAAAAACTAAAACTATTCTGAGTGACCAATAAAAATTGAAACAAATTTTCCATTATTTTCAATTTTTTCTCTCATGTGCTATATAAGATTTATACTCAAGCCCAAATCATGCACAGACCTTTGATTAAGGACAATTTTGATGGCAAGATAAAATACCACAAACTATTAAAATTTTCTTTCACCGTTTCTTAATTTGAGTTTGGTAAAACTATCTACTCTTCAATGCATTCCTTCTTTCTTACCAATATCTACTTTAAATTTTACAGCTATAACGACAATAGGATTTGCAGTAAACATAATTGACCCGCTTCAAAACCTAGTTCATTAAAAAATTAATGAGACGATACCATCTTTTATCCCACAATTGAGTAATCAAGCAGGCTTGTCCAACAGACGAATCTTTTAATGCATACCTGTGTGAAACTAATATTGGCGTCCACATATATATCAGCACCATCTCTATGGAAAATAGGATTTCTTGCTACCTACGGAAAAATAAAAAACCTTAAAAGTGATTATCAAGAAATGAGACCATAATAGAAAAGAAGAAAGGAAAATTAGACTGTGTGGGCACGTGCAAGTCCGGGTGAAAGAGGCACACCGACAATGGAGCTAAAATATTTCTTCATGCTTCAATGATGCAAAAGGTTTAAAATGCAGAGCACAAAAATCAAAAAATAAATTAACACAACAATATATATATATCTAGAACAGCGAATATCTTAGGAAGACTCAATAGATCACAAAAATAATCAAATTTTAGTTATCAATAATCCCTATATATAGAAATTGAGTTACAAGGATAAGGTCAAACATGGAAACACAGATCTAATCCTATAAATTCCTAACAAACATTGAAATTTCAGCTCATTTTCATCAAAGAAAATAAATATTAACAAAGCCATTTAAGCTAAAAATGATGGCCATAAATAAATATGGGCCTTGAAAGGATTAAAAATGGACCCAGTTCAAACATGTTCTAGCTATGACCTAGCCTAATCGGACCAACTAGCCTCCCTATTGAGTTAAGCCTAATATACCCTAGTAAACTAGAAAACTCGGTATAGCTTGGAGTCATCATTTAATGTGGATTAAAAAAAGTTCTTGTATGACTTCTACATTGTTGGCCAACCATTCCAAATTTAACCTTGAGTGATACAAGTTAAATTGTATTTTTTTAAACAACATAATTTTATAATTAGCTTAACACTGTCGATGCCGGTCCCAAGCCCGGATGTCAAAAGTGGAGGTTTGCGTTAGGTTGTCGATAGCCAGCGTAAAACTTATCGAAAAAAAATCATGACATGAATCATTTTGTTCATTGTGTAAGTGCTAGGGCATCCTCTGGAAGCGACACGCTGTATAGCCCGAATACACTGAAAAGTGTGCAAGGGCCGTTTCACCGGCGCCCGGGTGTAGTGTTAAACAAGCAAGAATTCTCACATTACGGGCGAATGCGGATAAAGAAGTTAGTCAATGAAACTAAAGAAACTAAAATTAGGATAGGATCTCAGAATATAGGTACTCTCAATGGTAAATTAATAGAATTAGTTGATATTATGATTCATAAAAAAATTAATATCTTATGTATTCAATAAACTAAGTGGGTTGGAGAAAAAGCTAAAGAGATTAATAATTTAGGTTTTAAACTTTAGTATTCTGATAAGAGTCGCACTAAAAATGGTGTAGGTGTAATTATAGATAAAAGTTTGAAAGATAACGTTGTTAAAATTAATAGAGTTGCAGATAAAATTATAGCCCTTAAAATTATCATTGATATTAAAATTTTAATATTATAAGTGCTTATGCTCCTCAAGTAGGTTTAGATAGAAAGTCTAAAAATAAGTTTTGAAATGACTTAGAAGACTTAATACAAATGATATCGCTTGAAGAAACAATTTTTATTGGAAAAGATTTAAATAGACATGTCGGTAGAGTGGTAGAAAACTTCTGAAATACTCATGGTGGCTACGGTTTTGGAGTAACAAATGAAAAAGGTTGAGTTATTTAGATTTTGCTTTAGCGTTTTGTTATAACTAATATTTTATTCAAGAAAAGAGATGAGCATCTTATTACTTATAAGAGTAGATCTAATAAAACACAGATTGATTATTTTCTTATGAGAAGAAGAGTTTGTCGTGTTGTAAAGATTGCAAGGTCATTCCAAGTGAAAATTTAAGTACACAACATCGCTTATTAGTTCTAGATTTCAAGATTAAGAGTTGTAAAATAAAGAATACTCAGAGTCATCATCGTTGAATTAAATGGAGAAACTTAAAAGACATAAAATTATTTTTATAAGTAAAATTCAAGTTCTCAAAATTTGGGATATTCATGAGTAAACAAATGTTATGTGGGATAATGTAATAAACATTATTAAACAAGCAGCAAAAGATATGTTTGGAGAAACAAAAGAAAAAGTTGTTATAAATAAAAATAGTTGATGGTGGAACAATAATGTGCAATAAAAGATAAAATATAAGAATTTATATTATAAAAATTAGTTTAAATGTAAAAGCTTAGAGAACTGAAAAAAATATCAAACGGCCCGCAGGGAGTCTAAAAATTTGTGACATTAAAAATTATGCATATTAGAACGGCCTGCACTTGAGATGGAGAACCGATGAAAACTTTTTTTTGTTTGCTTGCTCTTTAGTTGGGCAAGCATTTGAGATGGGGCTTCGGGCATTGGATTGTATTGCAAGGAGCTATTATATATTCTTTCAAAGGCTTATTTGGTTGTTTTGCAAATGCTTCTGTTATGCATATTTATGCATATTGGAAATGCCCATTGAAAGTAATATTAAAATGAGAAGCTGTTATGTTGCTACTTGAGGAGAGTTGACTTAGGAAGCATTTGAAATAGATGCCTGAACCAATTATGCACTGCTAACACTGTCCATTGAAAGTATAATTGATATCAAAGGGTATTGGGGTCAGCAACTCCATTCTTGTTGAGATGGTTGGCACCTGCTATCCTATTCTAATTGATCACACATTGGTATTTCTTACTTTCAATGATACTCTTTGTGAGTAATGATGAAATGGTGGTATGTTACTTACAATGAATGGGATTCACAGTCCCAGCTGATATTTTACTTTAATTTGGAAAGTTGCACACTTTGGTATTTATTCATTTCATTTTGGAAAGTTGCTCAAGCACTCTAGGAAATTGGCTAGCCACACTTTTTTAAATTTGTTGCCTACATGAAAGTGAATATGAAATTGGATGATCACTTTTCTAGTTTGGTGTAGCGGCTATGGTTTGATTTTTTGGTGGTGATGGATGAATACCCAACCTGCAGTCATTGTCTTGTTTGATTTCAGAACAGTGGATAGTTCCATCAGGAACAGTAAATGCATAAGGGTAGTGTGTATTGGATTCAGATAAGAACAGTGTTTTTGCATAAACTTTTATAATATGTTGAATTTAAGCCAACTTTGTCCAAGCCAAACTTTTTGTATAGAATTTTGTCTGCAGATGCCTTGTTTTGTGTTATGTAGGCCACTTACCTTTTTATCTACTTTTGATTATATGACATCAAATATTCCCTGCTGCTCTTGCTTATTTGGTTACAGGTGGTATGAATATTTCGTGACATCAACTTTTGAATATTTCTTGCAATTTTGTTGGTTGAGCACCCATTGTATCCTAAGTTCACTGTCAACTAAAGATGTAAATTTTTATTGTGTTGAAATTTAAGAATGCCTGGGGTAGGCTTGGTTATTGCCACATATTTAGCTCGAGCAGAGATGAAATAGTTAACTTGGAGGAGGCTCTCCTAGTATTTATTTGCTTTGTAGGGAACTATGACAAACTTTTTACATGCCCCATTTGATTGCTGCACACTTTGGTGCTTTTCATTCGTAGCTTGGATGGCTACAGAACTTTGTTGTCGGCAACCGTTGTCTGCACACTTTGGTAAGTAGATTTTCTTTATTTCCTATATTTTTTTACTTATATATTCTCTTTTTAGGAGTTTCTTGGCTTACTAAACTCTTCAATATTATTTTAAAAACTAAAAAGATGTCCGAGAAGTGAAGGAAGAGTATTTTGGTCCCCATTTTTAAGAATAAAGGGGATGCACAAGAATGTGCAAATTATAAAGAAATTAAGTTGATGTGTCATAATTTAAAGTTATGGGAGAGGGTAATTGAGCATAGGTTAAGACGCTTTACAAATTTTTCTCATAATTAATTTGGATTTATGTCGGACAGGTTTACTATGGAGGCTATACATTTATTGAGAGAATTGATCGAGAAGTTTAGAGATAATAAGAAGAATCTACATTTCATTTTTATTGCTTTAGAAAAAGCTTACAATAAGGTGTCAAGAGATATCCTATGGAGAGTTCTTAAGAAGAAAGGTGTTGATATGACTTATATTCAAGACATTAAAGATACGTGTACTAGAGTTGTTACTTGTGTTCAAACTGAAGGAGGATTGACCAAATATTTTGCTATTTCTGTTGGATTACTTCAGGGATTGGCTTTAATCCCATATCTTTTTGCTTTAGTTATGAATGGTCTTATTGGACATCTACATGAGGATGTACCTTGGTGTATGTTATTTGCTGATGATATCTTTCTCGTGGATAAAACAAGAGAAAAAACCCAAAAAAAACTTGAATTATGGAAGTCTACATTGGAGTCTAAAGACCTTCATTTAAGTAGAACTAAAACTGAATACATGGAATGTATGTACATTGGAGTCTAAAGGCCTTCGTTTAAGTAGAACTAAAACTGAATACATGGAATGTAATTAGTTGTAGAAGTAGCTCAGTGACAGAAGTGTGACTTTGCGTGATCAAATTATTAAAAGGTATGATCGATTTAGATATCTTAGGTCCCTTGTTCATAGCGATGGTGATACAAATGGGAATGTTAATAATAGAATTCGAGTTGGTTGGTTGAAGTGGAGGAATACTTTGGGTCTATTGTGTGATAGAAAAGTACTGCTTAGATTGAAAGAAAAATTTTATAAAATAGTGAGACCTGCAATGCTCTATGGCGCTGAATGTTGGTCTTTAAAAGAGAAGCATGATAATAAGTTAAGTGTTGTCGAGATGAGAATGATTAGGTGGACGAGTGGCTTTACACTTAGGGACAAAATGTGAAATGATTATATTCATGATAGGGTTCGTGTAGCTCCGGTGACGAACAAAATTAAAGAAAGTCGTCTTAGATGGTTTGGTCACATTAAACGTTGACCACCTAATGATCTGATTAGGAGAGTAGATGTTTTAGATTCGACTTCTGTTAAGAAAGGCAGAGGTAAACCTAGGAAAACTTGGGCATATTGTATAAAAAATGATCTTAATTTACTAGAACTAAATGAAAATATGACACTAAATAGGACTCAATGGAGAAAAAGGATTCATGTAGCCGACCCTACGTAGTGGGAGTAAGGCTTTGTTGTTGTTGCAAAGGAGAAAAATGATTCATGTAGCCGACCTCACATAGTGGGATTAAGGCTTTGTTGTTGTTGTTGTTGTATATTCTCTTTTAAATAATTGCAGGACAATGAACTACCAGTATTCAGGGAAGTTCGGGCAAGCAATGTGCCGCTGCGGAATGCTGTCCTTGCAACTCACGTCACGTCAGAAACATAGCTACGGGCGGCAGTTCTATAGGTGCCCGAGGTGGAAACACGGACCGGACAACTGCGGCTTCTTCAGGTGAGCAAATAACCCTTTAGAATTTATGTTACCCCAATTGGACAACATTGCACGGGGTTTGACGGTGTTTCTTCAGTTCTTCCTGGATATTTTCTTCTGTTTGAGTTTACTTTCTTCTTATTCTTCCTCTCTAGAAAGATTTCTTTGTTTCACCTACAATTTAATGTTCCTATAATATTAAAAAAATTATATCAGATGCAAATATTAATACTATCGTTTTTAAACTATATTACATTTTTTCAAATATAATTAAATCTATATAAATATAAAAATTAAATTTTATTTATTAGATAGGACGCAATAGGAAAAAAAAAGGATTCATGCAGCTTATATATTTTAAATTTGGCGACATGTAATTTTGTTAATAAATTAAATTTAAATTAATTTATTTTAAAATTAGTGTAAAATGTAAATTATTGATTAGAATTTATGTTCATATAATTTAAAAATAATTTTTTAAAAATTAAAATTTATAATGTAAGAATGGTCTTTTATTTATAAAAAACTTTAAATCAGTTGTTTTCTAAACACAAAAACCAAACAGCTAAACAGTTTATCCAGAACAGGGGCAAACTGATCATTTATCCATAATCAATTGATTTCCAAACGCACAAACCAAATGTTAGTCAACTTATCCGGGTCAGTTGTTAATCGCCAAATTATCATGATAAGCTGCAGTTGCTCCAATAAGACACTAAAAGTGGGTATGTCTAATTTCATGTCCGAAACATTTTTGCCCGGATGGAATAAATGAACTAATGGTTGAAAAAGATGCAATTTAAGCCCAGGTAACTTAAACCAAATTGGTACTGTAGGTGGTTCTTGGTTTAGATCAAATTCAGAAGACCACTTGAGCAACTTCATAGTTTTTTCTTTCAATGGTGAGGAATTTCCTGGACAAAATCCTAGCATAATCTTCATTTGTATTCAAATGTATCATCACTTGTCTTGTCATCAAAGAGACTCACCTTACATTGTCCTATAAGGTTGAGATCCTCAAAAGCTTTGCGAATAACCTCCATTTTGGAATGTCCTAACTAAAATTTCTCAATGAGTGTGAATTTGCATTTTTCAATCAGAGTTGAGACTTCGAGGTCTGAAAAAATAAGAGCGGCCTACAGTATCAATGTTAAAATATTTTTTAGAGAAATTTTAGTTAGGACATCACTTGAATAACTACATTGACTTTCCTGCAATGATGAGATATTTTTTTAGAGAAAATTCAAGCGTTGACTTTAGTCATGGTTAACTGAATCAACACAAATCTCTGATACATCGAAAATATATGCATTTTTAGACCAATAATTTATACTTATTTTTTGTGATATTGCACCGTAATGGAAAATATTTTGAAATCTCCTTGCAGATTGTTCATTTTTAGGACTTAAAGCAAAAAAGAAGCAACAAGGATGAAATTTAGAGTCAAATGACGTTTTTGAAGAAGTACTCAGCGCCGACTGCACCAAGGGCAGCGCCGACCGCGTAGAACAACAGAACAGCTAAAATTTTTACTCAGCGCTGACGACGCCAAAGGCGGTTTAGCCCCCGTTTCTAGAAGGTTCGATGTATTTAGAAGATTTTTGAAGAGTTTTTAGAGGCACCTCTTGGAGAACCGACCTTGAGCTTTATTTGGGGTCGTAGGAAATGAACTCATTTTCACTCCAAAATGTTTCACCACGCTCCATTTTCATCATTCTTCATAATCCATCTTCATTTCACCACCATATTGGAGTTCATTAGTGATTTTTCTTTTATAGTTTAGAGTTTGTGTGGTGAGATTTAGTGTGAAACTTCCTATAAGAGTGTTGAAGGAAAAAAGTTAGAGATATCTTCTTCTTGAATTTCTAACGAAAGACTACAAGGGATTTGCTTTGAGAATGAGTTTCAGATAAGTTTTGTTTGTTTATTAGTGTTGTATGAAATTTCTTTTATATATGAAATATATTTTGTTGTGTCTTTCTCATGAAATCTGAGTAGTTCCCTCTATCTTTCTCTTTACTCTGAAATATGGTGAAATGAAGAGATAATATGATGTGTCGATATTAAAACATAAAATAAATTGTGATAATTTTTCAACTCTGAAATTAATTTACATTTCGATCTAGTCAATTGAATTGTTAAAATATGTTGTGAAAAATATGATCCGGGAAATGAAGTATGAGTTCTACAACAGAGTGATGATCACATTTGATTTCATGGATGAGAAATTCGTTCAAGGAATTAAATGCAAATAAATAGAAAAATATTCTTTGTTGAGTGTAGAATTGGATAATCTTTAGGATGACAGACTAAAATCCTCAATTCGGTCTTAGTGTTTAAAAACTAAAGCGAGAGTTAGTCTTCAGGTGAAGGGAAGTGGAAACTCTGGAGTGGGAGCTGGTATCCTCCTAGCCTAGCCACGGATTTAAGGACTAAACATAAGATTAGTCAATGATTTTCTATGCACTGTATCAGGGTAGAGAATTAAAATTGTTTCTATTTGGCACAATCCATATTAAAAACATTTATCTCATCTCATTTCACCAAAATTTCATTATAGTGGGAAGTATACTTTTTCAAATAAGAAATCTTCATTATCTAAACATAATTCTTAGATTAGTAATTAATATTTAAACTTCATAAATCCTTACATATAAAAAAATCAGGATGAAGCTTTTTGCGCCGTTGTGTGGGGAAGGAAACGGTTAAATTTAGGTAAATTAAAAAATTTTGATAAATTAGGAAAGTTAGAAATAATATATATACTATAAAAATATATAAAAATAAAAAAATATACATACAAAAAATCAAAAATCCAAAAAGATTTATTTAAGAGTTTTTTTTTAAAAATAATTTACTTGGCCTACTTTATTTGTTTATGCAAAATATTAGATTTGAAGGTTTAGTACCTTACGATTCAGAGTAATAACGTACTATTAGAAAAATTCGAAAACAACAAAAAAAAAATTTAAATTTAAAAGAAATGGCAAATAACTTAGAAAATTCAATAAATGAGAATCGACAAAAACCTTTAAAAGATTATGTGAATTTGACAACAGATGAACTTCACTTGACTATTCAAAATCCTAATATTGTTGCTAATTCATTTAAGCTTAAACCTGTTATTATACAAATAGTACAAAAAAATCAGTTTGGAGGATCACCTACTGAATATTCTTACTTACATCTTGCTACTTTTCTTGAGATTTGTGTTACATTTAAATACGACGGAGTGTCTAATGATGTTGTTAGGCTTAGCTTTTTCCTTTTCCATTAAGGGATAAAGTCAAGGCTTGGTTAAATTCATTAGCACCTGAATCTATTAGAACTTAGGGAGAACTATCACAAAATTCTTGGCTAAATATTTTCCACCATCGAAAACCGCTAAGCTTAGAAATGATATTACATCTTTTTATCAGTTTGAAGAGGAATCGATATATGAAGCCTGTGAAAGATTTAAAAATCTTAGAAAATAACTATACCATGCTTTGTCAGATTGGTTAATAATTCAAATAATTTACAATGGATTAGCATGATCACTAAGATCTATTATATATGTTGCTGCGAATGGATCATTAATGTCAAACATTTTGATGAAACATATTCTTTAATTGAAGAAATGACTACTGATATTTTTCAATAACCCTCTGAAAGGGTAAATCCTAAAAGAGTAGTCAGTATTCATGATTTTGATGCAATGTCTATTTTGACATCTCAAATTGCTGTTATTTCTAAAAAGATTGATCAAATATGAGTAAATTATTTTCAAAAACCCTTAGTATTAGAAGAAAATTCACTATGACAGATTATTGGTACTCAACCATCTTATGAAACTTTAAACGCTATAAATAATCGAAATAATAATCCCTGTTCTCACTATTTTAACCCTAGATGAAAAAATCACCCTAATTTTAATTGGAATAATTATAACGATCCGGTGAATCAGTCCGAAAATCTGAACAATCAAGGAAATCCTAATTTTTTACTTTATTATACTCCAGGATTTAACTCCAATCCTAACCCACAAGTTAAGGAAAAGAAGTTGGCAATGAAAGAAGTGATGTTGAATATGGGAAATCAAATACAAAATCAAGGGGCGGCTATTAGAAATATTGAAAATCAATTAAGGCATATTGTTACTGCACTTAGTAACAAACTTCTGAAATTCTTCTGAGTACTGTGGAAGTTAATCCAAAAGATCAAAATAAAGAGCAAATTAAAGCTATTCAATTACAAAGTGGAAAAAAATTTGAAACAATGATTCAAAGAGAAACTGAAGTTTGTGAAGAGAAGGAAGAAATGAAAAATGATCAACATGAAAATGAACAAACACAGGTTTCTTTAGAAAAATCATTACCTCCGTTTCCTAAAAGACTGAAGCAGAAAAATAAAAATAAATAATTTATAAAATTTTTGGAAATACTTAAGAAATTAAGGATAAATATTCATTTTGCTGAAATTTTAGAATAAATGTCAAGTTATGTGAAATTTATGAAGAGTACTAAAAAAGAAAAGTAAGTTTATAGATCATGAGACTGTTGCACTCAATGAAGAGTATAGTGTTATTATTCAGAAAAAGCTTCCTAAAAAATTAAATAATTTTGGTAGTGTTACTATACGTTGTGCAATTGGTAAAAAGTTTTATGGAAAAGCATTACGTGATTTAGGAGCGAGTATCAATCTTATGCCCTTATCGATCTTTAAACGTTTAGATTTGGGAGAAATTTCTTCTACTATTGTAACTCTTCAGTTAGTCGATCGATAAATAACTTATCAAAAAAGAGTTATAGAGGATGTACTAGTAAAAGTAGATAAATTTATTTTCCCTGTAGATTTTATAGTATTGGATATAGAGGAAGATAAAGAGATTCCTATTATTTTAGGGAGACCATTTCTTGCAACAGGGAGAGCTGTGATAAATATGTGAAAAGAAGAATTAATAATGAGAGTTAATAATCAAGAAGTAAAATTTAATATAGCAAAAGCTATGAAATATCCTGCAATAGAAAAAAATAATTAATGTTTCAAAAGTAGCTGATTATCTGAATAATGAACAGTTTAAGAATGAGTATGAAGATAAATTAAAGCAATGAGAAATTTTTGAGAATGAAGATAAAATAAAAGGAGAAGATTTGGATTATATTCAGGGCAA
Organism: Phalaenopsis hybrid cultivar; assembly: GCA_002079205.1. NCBI lineage: Eukaryota > Viridiplantae > Streptophyta > Magnoliopsida > Asparagales > Orchidaceae > Phalaenopsis > Phalaenopsis hybrid cultivar. The sequence goes on from JXCR01133354.1 coordinate 184,179, forward strand.
ATTTGAAACGTTAGATTTGTTGGAAAATGGTAGTAAAAATCTTATTTCTTCAAGTATTAAATCACCTGAACCTGAATTAAAGATATTACCTGCCCATTTAAAATATGTATTTTTAGGAGTCATCTACATTGTCTGTTATTATATCTTCTGAGTTAACTGAAATTTAAGAACAAAAGTTGATAGAAATATTGAACAAGTATAAAAAGGCTTTTGGATGGAATTTAGCAGATATTAAAAGAATTAGTCCTTCAATTTATATGCACAGAATTTTATTAGATGAACAACATGAACCTAAAGCTGATCTTCAGAAAAGATTAAAACCAATAATGAAAGAAGTTGTTAAAAAGGAGATTTTAAAATTGTTAGATACTGAAATTATATATACTATTTCAGATAGTGTTTGGTAAGCCCAATTCACTGTGTTCCGAAGAAATGAGTCACTGTTGAAGAAAACGAGAAAAATGAATTATTACCAATAAAACAAGTTACTGGTTGGCGAATTTGCATTGACTATAGAAAGTTAAATATGACCACCAGAAAAGATTACTTTCCTTTATCATTTTCTAGACTAAATGTTGGATAGATTGACTGGGAATAAATATTATTGCTATTTAGATGAATATACCTGTTATCATCAAATTTCAATTACTCCAAAGGATCAAAAGAAAACAACAATTACAAGCTCATATGGAACATTTGATTCTCGTAGAATGTCTTTTGGACTATGCAATGCACCTGTAACGTTTCAAAGATGCATAATGTCAATTTTTAGCAATTTTATAGAACATGGTATGGAAGTATTTATGGATGATTTTTTTGTATTTGGGACTTCGTTTGAGTTATGTCTTAATAATTTAGAAAGTTCTGGAAGTATGTGAAAAAGTCAATCTAGTATTAAAATGAGAAAAATGTCAATTTATGATTGCAGGAGGTATTGTGCTTGAGCATAAAAATTCTGAAAAAGGCATGGAGATAGATCCTTCAAAAATCCAAGTTATAAAGAAATTACCACCACCTATTAATGTTAAAGGGGTGAGAAGTTTTCTAGTACATGCTAGTTTTTACAGACGCAATATAAAAAATTTTTCAAAAATAACTAAGCCGCTATGCCAGCTTTTAGAAAAAGATAAGAAATTTGATTTTGATGAGGATTGCATAAAAGCATTTGAATTAATAAAGAAAAAATTAGTCACTGCACCTACAATAGTACCACCAGACTAGGAAAAATCATTTGAAATAATGTGTGGTGCTAGTGATTATGTTATTGGGGTTGTATGAGGACAAAAACACGACAAAGTTTTTAAAGTTATATATTATGCTAGTAAGAATCTAAATGATGCTCAAATTAATTATACTCCTATTGAAATAAAGTAATTAGCTATTGTTTATGTCTTGGATAAATTTAAACTTTATTTAATGGGAACTAAATGTATAGTACATACAGATCATTCTGCTATTAAATACTTGATGCAAAAGAAGGATGTTAAACCAAGATTAATAAGATGGATATTTCTATTGCAAGAGTTTGATTTTACCGTGATTGATAGAAAGGGAAATAATAATCAAATAGCTAATCATTTGTCTATGATAGAAATAGAAATATTAACTAATTTGCAAATGTAATTTTAGAAAATTTCCTGATGAACAGTTAATAAAATGGATGTATTGTGGTATGTTGATATAGTGAATTATATAGTAAGTGATATTTTACTACCTAATATGAAAAATTCACAATTACAGAAATTTATATATGATTCAAAAGACTATTTTTGGGATGACATATATTTGTATAAATAATGTAAAGATCTAATTGTTAGAAGATGTGTGTCTTATGAAGCAACTCAATAGATATATGAAAGATGTCATGATTCTGAAGTTAGAGAACATTTTGGAACAAATAGAACTGCATATAATATTTTGCAAGCTGGATTTTATTGGCCTACTATTTTTAAAAATTTTAAAAAATATATTAAAATGTGTGATAGATGTCAACGAGTATGAAATATTTCTAAAAAAAATGAAATGCCTCTAAATTACACATTGGAAGTTGAGATTTTTGATGTGTGAGGATTAGATTTTATGGGACCATTTATGCTTTCATTTGAAAACTAATATATATTACTTGTTGTTGATTATATCTCCAAATGGATTGAAGCTATTGTTGTACCAAGATGTGATGCTCGGAGTATTTCTTAATTTTTAATTAAAAATATTTTTACAAGATATGGAATGTCGAGAGTAATTATTATTGATAGAGGATCTCATTTTAAGAATAAGAGAATCAAAGAATTAATTAAAAAATATAATATTATGCATAGATTCTCTACTACTTATCATCCTCAGACTAACGGTCTAGTAGAGATATCAAATCGTAAAAATTAGACGTATTTTAGAAAAAAATGTAAATCCTTATAAATTGGATTGGTCTGCTAGACTAGATATTGCATTATGGGCATATAAAGCTGTTTATAAGACTCCTATAAGAATGTCCCCATACAGACTGATATCTGGAAAAACATATCACTTACCAGTAGAATTAGAGCATAAAACATTTTAAGCTATTAAGGAATTTAATTTTAATCTAAAAGATGCTGGTGAAAAAAGATTATTGCAACTCAATGAACACAAGGAAATAAGAAATGAAGCATATGATAGTGCAAAAATCTATAAAAAAATAAAAATATGACATGATCGGAAGATTATTCAAAAAAAATTTGAACCTGAACAAGAAGTTCTGTTATATAATACAAGATTGAGATTATTTTTCGGAAAACTAAAATTCCGGATGGTTGTAACCATTTAAAGTGATTAAAGTCTATCATTATGGAACTGTTGATATTAAAGATTCTAACACTGGAAAAAAATTTAAAGTTAATGGACATCGTCTGAAACATTATTATGAAGGGCACATAGCTCAATTTAAAGAAGTTTTGATGTTAAGTCAATCTAACTAAACAAATGGTGTTGGGCTGACGACGTTAAACCAAATGCTTTGTGGGAGGCAACTTATAAATATATGTCTATGTATTACTATTTTGTTTGATAAGTATCTTATATATTAGTAGATAATAATCCTACAAAATTGCATTTATTATAAATTAAGTCAAATATTGGTATTGGAGCAAAAGTTGGAATTAAATTGAACGAAAAATGAAAGTCGCAAAATTTTGACTACTGGCGCTGACAGCGCTAGAATGGGCGTCGAAGGCACCCAAGAAAACGGACCTCACCGCCGGCAGTGCCAATCAGGAGCGCCGACTGCGCCGAGAGCGGTTTGACGGTTCTGGCGGCTTTTGGTGGAGTTTAGCGAGATTTTGCTCCATAATAACTGTCAGAAGGTGTTTTTAAAGTCCTAAAAACTTCCTAGGATGCCTAGAAACTTCCTATTTTTGAATTTCATGGCTTCTAATTCCAGAAATACTTCAACGTATGGAGTTTTCAATAGAAGAAAGTTTAATAGTTTCAACGCACAGAGATTATACGATAAAGTTATTACGAAGAAGATATTAATACAGGAGAGAGATTTTGTTAATCATGGATTGATCAATTCAAGTGCTCCGGTTGACAATATCATTTTGCAAAGGCGATGGGAAGTTCTGTGTTACACCACCGCTGCGGTTGTTGTGCTTGTAGCGAAAGAGTTCCATGCAAATTTACATGGAATTACCCAAGGAGTTCTCTTCGTACGAAGTAAGGCTGTACCATTTACTCCTGTGAGGATTAATGAATTGTATATGATAGAAAATGTTTCAATCTGTCATTATATAAATTTCATTCCTACGCAAAATTTGATGCAAGATGTTTATAATTTTCTGACAGATGAAAGTGACATGTGGGAAGTACGAGATGAATGATATATTAGTTTTCCTGCTTCATCACTTAATCCAATTTTAAGCAATGTCATTTCTTTATTTATGCAAAATTACTCCCTAACTATGAAGATCAGTAGAGTCACTAAGGAAAGTGTTATTTTAAACTATTGTATAAAACTGGAAAAACCTATTGATATAAGATCAATCATATTTAAATCTGTTATGAATATCATTATGAATGACCCAATTTATGGACTTAAGCATTCTTCTATAATTTTTTTGATTTGCAGTTAATCCCAAGTGTCATATGAAAGTTGGAAAAAAATTTTACTACCATGGGAGCCCACGATTCCTATTGATAATCAGTATGTTGGTAATGGAAATGAAGCACTAAATACTATTATGGATTATTCTTCGCATGCTTCAACTTCATTAATATCACCAACAGTAGGAAGTTTGTTTGCTTGCTTTGGAGAAGAAATTAAAGAAAATTGAAAAGGAACTTCAGAGTATTATGAATGTAGTGGGAGATCTTAAGTACATTTTTTATCACCTTGACTGGAGGAAGAAAGAAAATTTTGATCATACTGGAACTTTTGAAGCAGGATTAATTCGGATATTTAAAGAAAATGGGTGGATCGAAGAAAATTTGACAGATCAATTCACGTACCGATCCTTCTACAACTTATATGTCCCTTATCAATCTTTTGAGATATTAAAGGAGGTGAAAGCGCTGAGGATGAAGTGGAATGACTGAAGACTTTGGATTTTGTACTTTCTTAAGAATATTTATGTATTTGATGTAATTGTGTGGATTTGATTTGGTTTGGTTTGTTTTTGCTTTAAAATTCTGAACTTTGATTATGTGTATAGTTTTGTGTCAGCATTTAGTTTGTGGCTTGATTTCGATGCTGATTTATAATTAGTTTGCTTAATAGTTGTGAATGTGTGATTTGTGAAATGTGTTTGTAAAAAGTATATTTTAATATATAAAAGTTAATTTGGATTCTCTACTTTCTTAAGAATATTTCGATATTTGATGTAATTCTGTGAATTTGATTTGATTTTGTTTGCTTTGTTTTTGCTTTAAAATTCTGAACTTTGATTATGTGTATAGTTTTGTGTCAGCGTCTAGTGTTGTGGCTTGATTTCGATGCTGATTTATAATTAGTTTGATTAATAAGTGTGAATGTGTGATTTGTGAAATGTGTTTGTAAAAAGTGTATTTTCATGTAAAAGTTAGTTTGTTTTTTGTGAAAATGATTGTTTGTGAATGCTTATTTGTGAATTATTGTTAGATAAAAATTTGTGTTTAAAAATACTAAAAAACTTTGGAGTAAATTAAAAGAAAATTGAAAATTTGAAAAAATCAAAATAGTAAATTTCAGGCCTTCAGCGTCGGCATGGGCGCCGACGGCGCCTTCAACCCGAGAGCAATAATAACCCATTTAATTCGCGATTTTCACCATAAAACCTCCATTTTTACCCCTAAATTCACCTTCAACTTTCGATTTTCACACATAAGGCTTGATTTTGGGCGGAATTGAGGCGATTTAAAGGCAAATGAACTTCGGATTTCATTTTCTCTAGGTAAGTGCTACATTTTAAAGTAAAAATGCTTTAGTAAAAAACTTTTACTTACTGGATTTAAGTTTAAAGTGCTTTACATTTTGATTTTCGGAATTTTGAAATTTATTCGGATTTTTATCAAATTTTTCTAGATTTACTATAGCACCTAGATGAAACAAAAGAAAAATAGAATATGACGAACAAAAATTTCATAATCTTCGATAAAATAAGAAATTGATTCCAGATCAAGGTTTCAAAAATCCGGGAGGAGAAGTTGAATGATTGATTATCGCTCGGCAATGGAAAAACTTCTGTTATTTTACTGTCGATGAGAGCTGGGATAGTTATGGAATTTTATGCCAACTTTCTGGAGGCTTCTGTGATTTTGTTTTTGTTCGAAGAAAAATGGAGTGTACTCCAAGAAAAATAAATGAGTTTTATTAGTTATAAGATGTTTCTAGATGTCAGTATCATTCATTCTCTGCTACAAATGAGGTCTTAGATGAGGTTATTTCTTTTCTGACCAGTGACAAAGGGGCTTGGAAAGTAAAGAATGAAGTTAAAGTCAATTTTCCCCTTTCTATGTTAAATGTAGTATCTAAGGTCTGACATTATTTTATTTCTGGGAGGATGATTCCAACAAACCATCATAGTGAAGTGACCAAGGATAGAGTCATCCTTAACTACTGTATTCAACAAGTGATGGATATAAATGTAGGCTCTATCATTTATATGAACATTCGATCTATTGCTCTGGAAGAGACCACTGGTGGATTGGCACACTCTGCTCTCATTTATACACTTTGTGAACATGCAATAGTTGATTTCAGACCTAATGAGAAGAGGATTGAGCCTCAGAAACCGATTGGGCCTGCAAACATTAAGACTTATGAGTCCCATGTCGATTGGAGATCTGGAAGTAAGGCCAGGGATATTTCTTCTACTTCTAGGACCCCTACTTTTAGTGAGCCTACTTCAAGTGACCCCAGTAACAAGGAGTTATTGGACCAGATGATGATTCAGCAAGGAGATATTTTGAGGATGGATCATAGGAAGCAGAACATGGAGGCCATAAATGCTCATAAAGATGATCTGATTCGCTAGAAGTTTGAATATGATGATGCTTTAGTGAAATACCTGAGGGGTGATCATACAGTTCAGTTCCCTATTCACCCTGTTTATACTTCATATCAACAGCAGAAGTTAGATGTTAATCATGAAGAAGATGATGACACAACTTTTTGTTTGTTTGTTTGTGTTGTACTTTGTGATTGCATTGTTTGTTTTGTGATATTGTTGAGACTCTGTTGTTATTTTGTAATATGAAATTGTATTGTGTAACTGTTCTCATTTTTAGAATTTAGTTTAGCTTTGTTGTTACTTTTAGCACTTTGTTATATGTATTGTAATTAACTATTTTTCAGGAAATTTTATATATATTATGTGCAATTTAATATGTTAAGCCTTGTAGTTTTTCATATTAGCACCTGCAGTATTTCAAAATTTATTTGTAAAAATCAGAATATTCAACAGGTATGAATTTTCTTCATGTATTTAATTTTTTTTCACCCTTTTATTTTTAAAGTTTTTCATGTAAATCTTTTTAAAAAAATTTAAGTTCGAGCGGAGAAATTATTTTAAAAAAGAAAAGAGAGAACTTAATTTTATTTGTCCTCACTTAACTATATTTTTAAAAATTTTAAATTTAACATGACCTTTGGTATTAAAGTTTAACTTTGGATAATTATATTTATGTTTCTAAATATATAGTAAATTTAAGTAAAAAATTTTAAATAATAAAGGTTAATTCTAGAGACTAAGATATTAGGTAAAAGAGAAAATGACTATGTTTTCTATTTTAAGTAAAAGAATTTGTATTTTTGAAGTATTCAAAATCTTAAAAGATTCATGTAAAAAGAAAACAATTAAACTGTGTAATTTTTAAGTTAATATAAATTTGTTAAGTGAAGAAATGTAAAAAAATTTAACTTTAAGAAAAGGATAGTGAAATTCAAAATCATTAAATGTTATCCAGATATAGCAATCCTCACATGCATTAAAAAAAAGAGAAGAAAGAAAAAAAAGGGGATTAAAAATGATCCTGAAAAGTAAAGAAAAAAGAAAAAAGATGAAGGGAGAAGCTTGAGAAGATGTCTAATTAGAAAGTGACTTCACTTGAATCAACTTAAGGAAAAATACTTGGACAAATTTTCTAAACTTTTTATTTGAGTATTAACTTAATGATTAATAAAGTTTTATGAAGTTTTTTTTATATGAATTTTCGAAGTGACTTTAATATGACAAATTGCAATTTTTCTTGAAAGAAATAGAGGATCAGAAATCTTAGACTTAATTACTGAAAATCCTAACACCTTTAGTATTAACTAGATTTATTTTAAATTTTTCTTAAGTTATACTATTATGTTTAGAAAACTTAAATATGGAAGTCTATAAGTTAAATTTTTTACCATAAGTCATATCAAGTAACATGTAAGTTTGAGGGATTTTACAACAACAACGACAACAACAACAACAAAGCCTTAATCCCACTACGTGGGGTCGGCTACATGAATCCTTTTTCTCCATTGCGTCCTATTTAGTGTCATATTTTCATTTAGTTCTAGTAAATTAAGATCATTTTTAAT
>JXCR01133354.1:197717-213608 GCA_002079205.1 Phalaenopsis hybrid cultivar
TATATATATATATATATATATATATATATATATATATATATATATATATATATATATATATATATATATATATATATATATATAAGGGGATTTTAGCGCATGAAATCCATAAAAGGAAATCCTCTAAGTTCTACGACAATGAAAAAAAGACCTGGTTCTTTTAGACACATTAATTTATGGAGGTTCTCTAATGGTTGGTATTTGAGGACTTGAACATTAAGTGTGTCGCCAGACCTTCCAGATGTTGCGCCCTAGCGCTCACAATACCCTGATGTCTGTCACAGCATATTTTAGCATTGTTTGAATACTTTGGAGTGTGGCCATCTTTTGAAGTAACTTGTATGGAAAAGCTTTCCGAGTTTTCACTGAGATTGTCCCCTTTATATTTTTTAAGACAAGTTAGGAGATTATGGAATCATGCAACCTTCATTTGGAGCTTCAAACTATGAAAAACATTATATCTAAAGGTCTTTAACTTTGGAGATGCCATCAAGGTCTTTTATCGACCAATCGCTCAAAGATATTTTTCCCTAACATCAAGCATCAATGTTCATATGTGAGGTCCTTTGAGCAACCAGGATCTTTTAGAGTGTGATTCGTGTTGCAAAGCATCCTTTCATATAGAATGCTCTAGGTCTTAACTTCAAGGTTGACCACTATGCTAAAGATGACATGTTCAGAGATCTGTGGTTAGCTTGCCAATCATTACTCTTTGTAAGTTGTGAAAGACTGTCTTTAGAGATCTAAAACTTTGAGCACAATCAAAGTCACTAATCAAAAGTGTTCTCCACTAATAGGTGTGCATATATTAGCCATGAGAGCTTGCATATATGAAAAACCTCAATACCCATGATCAATGTAAATCGTAGTCAACATCATTGACCAGCATATAAAAATCTCTAGGAACATTAACTCAATCTACCCCTAAAATATTGATCGCTCCTCCTGAAGCTCCAAAAGATTAAAGTGAACTCCCAAGTCAAAAGCACCGCTACTTCAAAAGCCCACAACTAATTAGTGCTTTCAAGAGATTGAAAAAACATTACATCCAATGACTGACCACAAAAAAAAAAACAATGAAAACTATACAATTTTCATAACTCTATCTCCATTGATTGTAGCTTAAGTTCCTCTCTTAAATAACTTTCCAAACAAGTTCACAATATTTTGTGCATTCGAGGCAACTGCCAAAATTTATGTTCAAGATAACATGCCAAAAAAAAAAAAAAACTAAAATCAATACATTCAAGATTTAAGTTTTATGTATGTTTATCTAAACTGATTGTAATTGCACTTGAGTTCGTTGACTAACAGACCTCATTTTTCATGATTTCGGTAACAAAAGAATATCTTTACTAATGTTACAACAAGGATCTACAACCACTTTCAATGAAATAACAAATAACAAAAATCAAAATAAAATAATAAATGAATAAATAAGTAATAACTCGAGATAACACCTGAAGCCTGATATGAAGATCTCCAGGACAAACACCCCGCCCGCCCTGACTTCCAGCTTTTGGCACTTTAATTGTATCACCAGAATCAACACCTATACCAATTGTATTGAATCAAAAGTAGAAAAAAGATACTAAAGTCAAGAAAACATAACAATACAAACCTTGAAACACATACAAGAAGGCAACTCAATTTTTTTTAAGCTTAAGAAAGGATCACATTGTTTGGTGTTACCTATGGCAGGTAACATGGTTAACAAGTGGGTCCACAGAAGTACACTAGAAGGAGAAACGATTCAGTTAATGGCAATGACATGAATAATCATGGATTAGGGTCAAATAGATAAGAACTAACTGACAAATGTTCGAAATAAAGCTCATTTGCTCAAGTTGGTGAAACAGCAGTGCTCAGTAAGGAGGAAACAAAAGAAAATACTCCCATGAAAAGCATAACCTTTTTTTTTTTTAACTTCACTAAAAATGCTATGAAGAATAAGCAGAAAGATATAAAACACTGCAAATTTTATTAATTCTAGCAACAGCACCACAACACGTATCAAGTTGATGGGCCCCTCTTATAGCAGACAGGTCAAGCGCTTTGTGCCAAAGACGTGCATATACAGTCACATACATCAGATATTCCATAATTTTAGGGAATTGCGACAGAAATTTTTAAAGAAAAAAGATGAAGAAGAAAGTTTCAAGCATTAGTTACCTATTCCTACACTAGCTATAGTGATAGTTCAAATTAGCTTACCTTACCTGCACATCATTTGCTAGTTATCCATGGACACCTATGTTATCACAACCATCAGTCTACGTAGGAGAGAATGAAGAGAATAATTTCAACTGTACCACTTGATACCAGAGCTAACCCAAATCACAATAAAAAAAGTAAATGTTATTACTAAAAACAAATAAATGACTACAACCAAACACACTTGGTTGAGAAATTACGGCTACACAAGACACAAACTCACACTTGGAACAGCTAGGGGACAATAGGAATGTAATAATCGGTTTAAAGAAATCAGGCAAAAATTTTAACGAATATATCCTAAATTTCGCATCCCTCAAATTTCAATTGAATCAATTTTGTAAAATTTTACACGTCAAATCGATCAATTCGATACATAACACTATAAATATATATTATGAATGGAATGGGAAGTATACAATTTATAAGAAAATTGAGTTAATTAAATTAACTAAACTTTAATTAAACTGAAATCTCTCCCTAATTCCGCATTTACTGTGGCCATCGCCTTAGCCACACGATAGTTAGCTCTCTGGGATGCGTCGAATGGGGTAATCCTCTCCAAAGTCTTTGAATCCCTCTCCCATCTCTCAGTTTTGTCCGCACTTCCTCATCTCCCTCTTCGGATTTCCTTCTTATGTGAAGCTTCGCCGATGCACTATAGCACAGAAGCGATCCAGAGCACGAACAAAAAAGGTTGCGCACACGACCGAGAGCCTTAAGCCAAGTTTTTGAGTATCGGGGTGAATCGGTAAGAGGGGATCTCATTTTTGTGATATTGTAGACATTTCTTTCCTTCCTCACACTTCCATTTTTAAATTACCTCAAATTGTGTATCGTTTTCGTTTCTATTAGCCAAAGCGATAATGATGTCGTGTCAGAAACGAAGTTAGTTTGTGGGTTACTGTAAGAGCTTCTAACAAGAAATCAACAAGGCAAAGTAAGGAGTAAACTAAGATAAAAAGAAGAAAGAAAAAGAATACGCAGTTTAAGAGAAGGGCGGGTTCACGTGAAACTCGTTTAAAGTATGTTTTGGCAAATGAGTTATGTTTTGAGTTAAATCACTTATGAGTCAAAATATTATGAAATCTTAAGATATTTACAGATTCCAGTTTATGTACACGAGGTGACGAGCTGAATGCGAAGTTAGTAATCCTATGCTAAAAAGAAAATTTTGATTAACAAAAATTTCTTGAATCATAAAGTTTGATTTTTATTTTATAGTTTATTAATATCAAGATAAAGATTATCATAGTGCCTAGCTAATTAGCAAAGATTAAGAACCTAGCATGACAACAGAGACAATTACTTATATTTTTAAATTTCAGTAATCATTTTTTATTTCAAAATATATATATTTTTTTTAAAAGCCCAAGGGCAATTATATTAATACGGAAAAGATACAGAAAGATTGTATAAGAGGATCTAAAAGAAAGCCCAACTCAAATCATACAACGCACACGAAACTCAAATAAAGCAAAGATACATAAAGGTAAGAAAATCAAAAAACAACAAAAAGGAGCAAAAGTGTTAGAAACGTCTCACTTTAGTCCTCCCTCTGCCTCTAGTTCTTGGAAGTGAGCCGGCTAACAAATTGGAAAGGTGAGTACCATTGCCCCCGTAGTAACTAAAGTATCCTCCATCTGATTTCTAAGCTCAAGTAGGTCTCCATTCTCCTCTTCCTCCTGGATGTGTAGACATGTCATTCCTCATCCGATGATTGACTCATCTGATCAGTAGATTCCAACGTTGGTCGGACAGATGTAACTTCTTGCACACCACGATCCCCATGAATCTGAGTAACATTAACAGTTTGCTCGACCTGATGAGACGGTAGTGAAGCAGTAGAAGTATTGTCACCTGTATTATCGGTGATGTCTAGGATAGGTGGGGTCTGACTCACCCTCTCCCCACGATAGCAGGTTCCAAAGACGGGGGAGCTACAACTGGAGACTGAATGGTTGTCATATTGCCTGCAGGAACAGTAACGTCATCCGGGGTATTCTTCTGATGATCAATAGTGTCAAAAACTTGGAGTTGATCAGGAGGAGATAAAATCACTGCCTCTGGCGGAGTACTATGCTTTTTTTGTCTGAGGTGGGGGTGTAGATGGTGGCATTGAGAACTAGAGTAGCAAAATATACGACAATTTGAGCAATACGAAGGGAAAAACTCAATCACTATCTTTTGCAAATATTTGTGTTGTTGTGTGCCCAACTAAATTTCCTCAGATACGGGTGAAGTTATGTCTCTTTCTACAAATACTCTAGGTTCAGATGGACGGTAAAGATTAAAAGTACGTTTTTTGAGTAAAATAATGAAATTTCAAACCAGGAAGGCGAATCCAAACCGGAATGATTGGTGATTTTGTCTGTATATCAAAATCCATAGATCATTTCAGGATTTTCATTGCTTTGTCATTAATCCAGATTATCCTTCAAGCAAATAAGTGTGTGTAATTTTCTTCATTATTTAGTTGTATAAGAATGTGTCTTACATCTAACAATCCAATTTTTCACTTCCCAACAAGGTGCATAAGCTCAAATTCCTTACGAATCAATTTCATTTTGAGATGATCATATAAAAATTTCCCGACCAAATTCATTCGACGGAAGGAAGCAAGTAACTTCAGCTTCTGTAAAAAAATGCAGGTTTCTCATTCTTCCTATCAGGTTTCTTAATGTCCTTCGCCCACTCAAATGAAGGAGGGAAAGAACACGATTTAGGTGTATTTGAGACGTGGACACCCCCAAGTGCAACAGCATACGATATGTTGGAAGCCATGGTGGTGCGGCGTAGCAGAACAGAGAGCGAAAGCCCCTACGATCTCAGAGCAAAAGGAGCAGAAACCTGAAAAGATATGCATGATGAGCACAATAGAAAAAGATGTGCATGATTTAAAAGATATGCATGAGATGAAAGATATGAATTAGATAAGAGATATGCATTGTATGAAAGATATGTATGATGATTAGTTGCACAATAAAGTATGAATGCTAGTAAATAAATGAAGATAACTCAGAAGCATGCATGTTATGAAGAGTGAAATAGTTAATATATGAATGTTTGTGAGTTTGTATGTGCATGTTAAGAGGAGTTCACCTCCTAATGGTATAGACAGAGAAAGTAAGCATGAGAATTATATGAACACTTATATATGAATGCTTGTATATGTTGGTATGTGCGTGTTAAGAGGAGTGCACCCACTAACGAAGATCTGCATGATATAAAAGATATACATGAGATAAAAGATATAAATGATATGAGAGATATGCATGGTATGTGATGTGCAGAAAAACATGTTTAATTTTGTTTATATTTTGCACATTTCTATGAACGAAATTGCAAATTAAATAAGTGCATTTTCATATTTTTCTTGCAGGAACAATAGGTGGTAGAAGTGAAACAAAGTGGATAAGAAATGGAGCGAAGCAGAAGTGACATTGAGCAAGGTGATTTAAGGGACTGGTGCCTAGGCGCCAGCAATTGGGTGCTAAGGCGCTCCTACCAAACGATTTGGCGCCGCCTTCTTGGGCGCCTAAGCGCCAGACCCAAACCAGCAGACAAAGAGGCCGGCGCCCATTAATACCCAGGAGCCAGCAACTGCTGAGCAGTTTTCAGCAGTTAAACCCACACGATTTGGGGAGTTATGAAAATGATATGGGGACTGATTTTTTAGAGTTTGAAGAGAAGAAACAATGTTGAAGTTCAGAGGAGTAGAAGTAAGAGTTTATGTGAAGTCTAGGGTTGGATTCTAAGTGAATTTTGCTTTTGTTTGGAGAGTTTTGGTGAGATTAGTGAGATAAATTGGAACAAAAACATTCAACACTGTAGTACGGATTGGGAGATCCTTTGGGGAGGCATTTTAAGCACTTTGTAAAGAGAAAAAAAACTAAGTATTGTGTACACTTTTATATTAATTGTTTGTAAACACAATTTTAGTGGATTTGCTTTGTATCAAAGATGTGTTGTGGTATTTTTTCCATGCTTTGTGAGTAGTCTTTTTATCTTTTCTTTTGTGGTGAATAAGTAGTTTGTGTAGGAATATTAGGATGCTTTTAAAATTGATTTCAATCTTTAATGTGAGGAGTATTCTTCAATGTTTCATTTATTTTTCATTCTCGACAAATGATTAGTTAAAATTTGTTGTGATTCATAATGACTCGAGAGAGTTATGGAAAAACGATTAGAGTATTCAAGTTGAAGTATAAGGTTTGAAGCAAAAGTAAACTATAGGAAGATGCAAATAGATAAAAATAATAATATTTGATAAGTTAAAATTTGGGTTTAAGGAATTAAAACCAATTTCACCAAACTTCTTTATGTACTTGGGAGAGAGTAAAGAAGAGTTCCTCATATTTGTCATTAACCACAGTTACAATTTAAAGTTTTCATTTTCCTACACAATACTTAAATCATTGCAACGAAAGATAGCTTTATAACTTGATTGTCACCAATTCAAATATATTGAGAAGGATTTCTATAGGAGTAAACCTTCAAGAGTAGTTTATAATTCAGTAGAACTAGTAACGCAACTTAAAACCAACTTTACTTCCAGGGTAAGACTGATTTTAGTAGGTTAGAACTTCTCTTAAGTCGTCTCACTCCCTGTGGGATCTATATTCCAGACTCAAAATTCGATCTTGCTGATAAGACACGTATACTTGCGTGAGACTTGCACACTTAAAATTAGGGTGTGTCAATTATTTAGCGTTGTTGCAGGGCATGTCAAAAGTTTCTGGCATCGTTAGGAAAATTTTAATTGAATCAATTAGACCTAGACTTGAAAATTTGTATTGTAGTTTTTGTCTGTAATTGTTATTTGTTTGAAAAAGAGAAATTTTAAAAATATTTTGTTTGCTTGTTGTGTGAAGACTTATAAGTTGAACCTTTAGTTAGCAAATGTGTAGCGCGGGACCTATAGGACTTGAACCCTATGATCAAAACTAGAGAGAGCTATTAAGAAAATTAAAAAACAGAAAAAACTTAACGAAGTTATAGAAGCAGTGACGAACAATCAACAAATCAATGTAGATACCCAAGAATCACGCATAGACCAGTAAGGGATTACATTAATCCAATGGCAGATGAAATTAAATGAAGAATTCAAACTTCTGTTGTAGAAGCTAAAACATTTGAACTTAAGTCTGTTATTATCCAAATAGTGCAAAACAACTAATTTGAGAAAACCCCGTTTGAGGATCCAAATTTACATTTATCAAGTTTCTTAGAACTTTGCGCTACATTTTGCTATAATGGCTTGTCAATGTGGTTAAATTCATTAGCACTTGATCAATTAGAATATGGGATGACTTAGCCTAAACATTCCTAGCAAGTATTTCTGGTCTTTAAAAATTGTTAAACTTAAGAATGATATTACTTCATTTTGCCCATTGGAAGGTGTCAACATATGAGGCTTGGGAATAATTTAAGAAACTTTTTCGCAAGTGCCCACATCATGCATTGCTTGATTGGCTAATTATCAAGACTTATTACAATGGTTTAGTAGAATCTATGAGATTTATTATAGATGTTGTCGCTGGTGGTTCGCTTATGTCCACGCCATTTGATAAGGCTTCTTCTCCGATTGAGAAATTGGCCACTAACAATTGTCAATGACGATCGAAAAGAGTAAATCCTATGAAGGTGGCTAGGGTAAATGACGCAGATGTGCTTTCCATTCTAACTTCTTAAATGGCAGCAATATCAAGAAAGCTAGATCAATTTGGAATGAGCCAACCTCAAGGACTTCCAGCAACTAAGAAAAATTCATTTGGACAAATGATTGATTATAGTATTTCACCATATGAAACCTTAAATGCGATTAAAAAACAGATCTAACAACCCTTATTCCAATTTATATAACTCAGGTTGGAAGAACCGTCCTAAATTTAACTGGAACAACAATTCTAGTGGGGGAAACCAACAATGGGAAAATAACCAGACAAATCCTTCAGGAAATTGGATACCAATGTTATACTAATAATAGACCTCATCCTCCGAGATTTAACTCTAAACCCCAATTCAAGGAAAAGAAATTGTCTTGGGAGGAGGCCGTATTGCAGATGGGGAATTAATTGCAAAGTCAATGTGCAACTATAATGAACATAAAAACCCAGTTGGGACAAATTGCTCACTGAGCAATTGACCGCAAAGAATATTTCCTAGCAACACTGAGATTAACACTAAGAAGAATAATAGTGAGCATGTGAAAGCTGTCCAAATAATGAGTGGAAGAGAGTGGAGGATGTAGTCCGGAAAGATTTTGAAGTTGAAAAAGAGGTTGTAGAACCTGAAAAACCTTTTAAAAACATTTCTAAAGTCTTAAAGAAACCAGTCTCTCCAACTAAGATTAACTTAGCAAAACCACCACTCTATTTCTTCGAAGACTCCAAACATTTCTAAAGTCTTAAAGAAACCAGTCTCTCCAACTAAGATTAACTTAGCAAAACCACCACTCTATTTCTTCGAAAACTCCAACAACAAAAACTGAATCAGCAAATTTCAAAATTTTTGAAAGTAATTAAGAAGCTAACTATTAATATTGCTTTTACTGAGGCTCTAGAGCAAATGCTGAGTAATGTAAAGTTTATGATTGACATTCTTAATAAGAAGAGTAAGTTTGGAAATTATGAGAGTTGCGCTAAGTGAAGAGTGCAATGCTATCATTCAAAAGAAGCTTCCTCATAAACTTAAGGATCATGGGAGCTTTACTATCCCTTGTGCAATTGAAGAAAGATTTTTTGAAAAAGAATTATGTGTTCTTGGAATAAGTATAAACCTTATGTCATTGTGTGTCTTCAGAAGTTTAGGATTAAGAGGAGAGTCTCCTACCACTGTAACATTTCAGTTAGTTGATTGATCGACCACTTATCCAAAAGGAGTTAGAAAAGATGTCTTAGTTTAGGTAGATAAGTTTATCTTTCCTGTTGAATTGATTGTGTTGGATAAGGAGGAAGATAAAAAAATTTCAATCATGTTAGGTTGACATTTCCTAGCCACCGGTGCATTTGACAAACCAAAAGGCATAACAAAAAACTCACAATGCCCATATATGGTGTTGAGGTACAATGCATCCCCTGCTAGTATCATCTAGAGTTAACTCTCATATGCATGCATAGATCATATTTTATTCATTCTTATCTTGCATTTAACATTTAAAAGAAATACATGAACTTTTGAGTTTTAAAACAAAAAATTGGGAAATAGTAAAAACATGCATAAATAAACAAAACTATTACAACAACAACAACAATAATAAAGTCTTAATCCCACTACGTGGGGTCGGCAAAACTATAAACAAAACTATTAAAAAATAAAAAAAAAAATATTACCCATCTCAACAGTGTCGTCTGCTATACTTTTCTTCATGTCAATCTAGTCCTTAAGTGCACTTATAATAACAATTTAAATGAATTCTCTCCTATTGCTTCTGGAATTTCTATAATTATTTTAATAATTTCTTTATTTCACTAGTTATTTATTTACCTATACTAACATATATACATATGTGTAATATCTAAATCTATATACATATATAATATAGACGTATCCTAATTATAGTTTATGTTAAAACATCTAACATCTTTTTTTTTAAATTGATTTTTTTTTCTAAATTGAATTTATTTAATTAATTTTTTTAATGTTTATTATTATAGTTATAGAACTGTATACCCATGATTTATGAATCTAATAAATTTTGTTCATATTATAAGAATGATCTGTGTGCTTAGCTTTGTTAAATTTTTCATTAAATTTTGTACAATAATATTGATTGTTATGCAAATGAGAATTAAATATTATTATTGTCTGTTTGTATGTGCATTATTGACTATGATAGAGTCACCCATTTATGGTACCACTGAGAGAACAGTAAAGTATTTGTGCACATATATGAAAAAGAATAATGATATTGAAGTTTTTTAATTGGAACAAATTTTTAGATTGTGCTCCTGCAACAGTTATACAGACATAGAATATTACTGATATGTTATTGATATTGTAAGATTCATTGAATACTTCTCAAATATTTATATTGATTTAATAAATGCTTAACAGGTATATACATTGTTTTCTTTTCTCATATATTGTTGTAGTTTAAGAGTATAAATATTCACCAACTTAATTGTTCATTGTTATTTAAACTAACTTTTTAGGTTAATTAGATGATTAAAAGATGAATAATAGACTGGATAATATTTACAGAAGACGCAGACAATCAATAACGAAGTAAATTTAAATAAATTATTTCATTAATTTGAATAATTGTTCTTTCATTTGTTAATAATTAGAGAAAATAAAAATGAAAAAAATTAATTCTCATTGTCCAACAACCATCAGTTTCTCTTTGGTTAATTCTAAACCACAGGTTAGGTCATAACAAAAGTGATATCCGAGCAAAGGTTTAGGATTAATTAATGTAATTTTGATGAAAGGGTAAATAGGGTAATTACAAGAGAATTTTAATAATAAAAAAAATTAAAAAATTAAAGTTAACTCAAATTAATAATTATATTCAATCAGGCATAGTGATATACCCAAACTTATAGGAGAAGAGAGTCCAACTGAAAATGTATGGATAGTTAATATTGAACTGTTTAATGAGAAATGACTTGAAGTCTGTTTTGTAAATTTCAAGTACGAAATTTTTATAGGTAGGAAAAATTGTAACTTCACGTTTTTTTCTACTCGGGAGAGAAATCGATGCGTAGAACTGAGCGAGGAAGGAAAATGAGTAATCGAAGAAAAACCAAGGAGACGGGAAACAAAACAGAGGAGATGAAGCAAGAGGGTCGAGAAGCCAAGGAGGTCAATTCGCCTAAAAATTGACGCGAGACAGATGGAGATCGAGAGGTACAAGCAACCCTAACCGCTTACCGAGAGAGTCGATCAACACAGACGAAGTAGGGAGCGGCTCGTGTTTTCGATGCTAAAGGAGGAGATCACGTACTCTAGCCGATCGAAGGAAGAATGAGAGGTGGGTGCTCTCGGGTGTGCACTCTGAGAGTGGAGACAAAGCAAGAGAAAGGTTGAGTTCGTGAATTCGTGTAGGGGAGAAAAGTTGAAGCCATGCTTTCAATCTGGATCTCCCGCGTGCAGAAGCGATCGAACCGAAAAAGGGAGGACTCGCGTGTGGGGAAAGGTAAAATTTTTTTCGACTGTGAATAAAATTAAAACTAGTTAATTAATTAAGTTTTTAAATGAATATTATATATATTATATTTATAAGTTTATTATTTAAATATTTAACATAAGTTCATTTGATTTTAGCATTAAAAAAATGTTAAGGTTTTAATTCTAGATGTATTTTTGTATAAATTAATAATATTTAATATTTTTTAATCAAACTTAAAGTTTAAATATTGAAATCTTTATTAAAATAGTACAATACAACAATAAAAAGATTTAGCCTTTAAGAGTCCTTCAATAATTAAATTTTATTAATGGAACTATGTTCCTTTTCATTCTTTAACAGTTGTAGTTTTGTAATTAGAAGTGCCTAAGTATTATTAAGAGAGGTTAACCATCCGCTAAGAGGGCTAAGAGAGAAAAGTTTTTTTGGAGAGTTTTGGTTTCAGGTTTTGCCTTGATTTAACGAGACATCCCTATCCTTGGAAAGGGTAAAGAGGGAAGGATCTCCTAGTGTAGTTTAAGCCTCTGCAATAAACAATCACCGAATCTCCAGTACCATTTCTAAGATTGTCCTTGGCATTTGCAACCGGTTCCACAGGCTGGAATCCACAAGGCAGCATCTATTTGAGTCGTTTCTTAAGCTGTTAAATGGAAAAAACAAAGAAAAGACAGAGTGAGCTAGCATTTTTCTCTCGGTTTGATGAGAAAATAGAAAATGCAACACAACGTCCAGAAGGAAACAAGAACCAACTGAAGTCTTGCAAGAATTATAAAATAAAGAGTGGCTGCAGCAGTTTACAGTTTGGAGATTTAGGCAAGTTTGCTTCATGGCTTGTTCAAGTCTCTGTTTTCTTGATGTTCCCAGAGGTTTGAAGAGAAAGAATCTTAACTTGTTCAGGTTCTCTTTTTTCTTGATTTTCATATCTAGTTTGCTTCTACTTCAACATTAATCTATCCACTCGCTACTGTAATCATTGCACAGTGATGACAATTAAAACCTCTGGGAACACCAGCCAACAGTAGCTTAGATTTGGAAACAGAAACATTGATTTCTTCAGTCAAAAGACCTTGTTCACAGATTCTCTTTCATTCTCCTTTGTTTCTTTTTTCAGTGTTATCTTCTATTGAGGCATCACTGGTAGAGTTTTTCAGGCATTTTTCAGGTGAAAATTTTTCCATTCAACCGGCCCTTCGGGACAAATCGTTAAATGCTGGGACTCAAGATAACAATACAGTATATTGAATTTGTGCATCGGAACTCATCTGTAGTGGTGCAGGCCCTTTGTCCATTATAGTTTAGTCTAGAAGGTAGCAGCATAACACGTAGACATCCACAACGGAGCGTTCTTATTTTGAATAAAGGACAATACAGATGAGGGAATATATTACAAGAGTAAAGCTCTTAAACTTGCCCATCCAAAAATGTTTCTTATATTTCTTTTTTTTTCTTCACCGACTTAGGGTAATTTTATAATAGATTTAAGATTGTTTATTCTTGTACAAGTTTCATCAAGCTTCCGTTGGTTGCAAGGACTAAAGCTGATGTGCCTACTATAACAACAGCGAAACTCAATATACTCGGGCAATGTGAAAGCCATATAAAATTATTACATTCTAGCCACATGTCATAATTGCATGAGGCTCATCCCTCTCCTCACACTACCCCAATAAGAATCCCAAGTCATGCTGCAATGTTTTTCCTATATTGCATTTTCTAACACTTATGCTCACGACAAAGCTCCACAACTTTGACCGCTATTCCCCCAAAACATCTCTCTAACAAATCACCCACCCGCAACACATCTCCATCTATTACACTAGCATATAAACTTATACAACACACATCTTCAACGTAATCAAAAGTTAAAAAGCTCTCTTACTTTCAATTCTCGCACTCTCTTCTGAAACACTCGATTGGTTCTCGTAGCTCTTGCCCTATTCTGAAGCTCATGATCTCCCTCATAACTTAATCCTTATGCCCCCCTTCCAAGAGCTCTCGCCTCACACCATGGGAATTTACATAGCTCCCCACCCCACTAAGAAATCCAACACCAATGACTTCCTCTTACCCTCAGTAGAGCTTATTTCAATGAGCCTGACGATGCAATACCCAACAAACACATGCCTTACGACTTCATTGTGCACAAGCAGGGGAATAATTTTCAATCTTCTCAACCTCAACAAGTCTGTGGTGCAAAATGCAGCCGATGATCTTTGATCCAGTCAATTTGAAAAATGTGTCGCTAATCTTCAATTCAGTCAGAATTTTGAAGACTTCTGTGATAATAATCTTCGATCCAAATGAAGCTTAAAAACCTTTTATCATTGATCTTTAATCATGTCTCCCTTTGTTTTATCTCCAAAATACTTTCAAGTATATAAAAGTTCTCCAAGGTCAGATACTTAACAAAAACCTAGTGGTAGCATCATTGTCGTCAAATGGCAGTAATATGGACATCATGTAGCTTCAACATTATCTTCATACCAAAGACCTTGCGGTAAATGGGGCATTATCATCAGTGTTGAAACTACATAAGGATGGAAATATGCCGTTGGAATGCTTTTGTCCATACAAATATTGGGATCAAAACAAGAAATAAAAAAATGCATATAGATTTTAAGATTCACTATCATGTTCAAGGCATGGTAAAATTTATATTAGCTTAACTATATTTTCAAACAAATTATCAAAGCATTTTATATATATATTCACTCTAAAACATAAGCCGAAGCATCGAGGTGATTTCAAAGATAATTGTGGACCAAGAGAATTCTTATTAACCTTACTAATGTTTACAACTAACATAAACATCAATTATGAGTTAGCATATTGATATTCATATTAGCATATTACAAAGCATGTGTCATAAGATACTTATGAAGTAAAAAATTCTTAGAGCAACCAGCATATCATGATATGATATATGAGCAATAATAATTTGAATACTACCAAAAAAAAATGCCAGTATATTGAAAGATGTGTCAGTTCATCAAAAGGAGTGTCAAGGCATAATTAATGAAATATATGTTCAAATGACAAGATAATTGCTATGGACCGTCTTGTATGATTACAAATGGCTCACAAGTGGATAGGCAATCCAAAAGATCATGAAAACCCAACATTTTCAAAATCATAACACCTACCTAATTTATCAAACATATAGGCCCAGATCCAGGATATGATTTAATTGCTTCCTTTTCTATGATTATAAATGGCTCATGTATGAATATGAAATCCAAAGGATGGTGATACTAACAAATCATAATATCTACCCAATTAATCAACCTTATAGGCCAAAAACTTGGATCTAATTTTATTAATTCCTAATAACTATCCACCATCAAACAACCTCACCTACAAGGTGAGGTCGACAAACCCACAATCAGCTCATTTTGCCTATAGGACGACGATGTAAGATTAATCATCATGTTGCCTTGCTTATTGGGTGAGATCGTAAAATCTACTATTGAGCTGATACCAAAAGCTAAGTCACAACTCTCCAAGGCAAGCATACCAAAGCCAACGTTGTAAACCATCACTCAGTTCACAAATAGAATAGTCAGCTCTAAGCATCAAGTCAAGCTAATTCTAAGTTAATGGCAAACATCAAGAAATCTCTGCTTTAGGGTAAAGCCATAAAACTCATTTTTGGCATTTTCTCGTCCTCAAAGATGTATTACTTGTTTATAGGCCTTCAAATAAAAATGTGCTCGATCTCGGTTAAATTGAGTCAGCATAACACTAATAAACCCATGAAATCAAATTATAGAAATTCAATGAATGTTAGCCTCAAACAACCTAAAGTCAGAGCAACACCCATGCTAATAAGTTCGCTAATCAAAATTAAATCCACTAATTAAAATCACATAAATCAAAAGTATCATATGTCTCAGCCAATGTTTTTTTGTGCTGACACGTCAAATTAAAAAAATTTAGGTAAAAGCAGTGAAATTACTATTGCTATAATAAATTCACTATAGCCAAAGTTAAATTACTATAGCTACAGTAAACTCACTGTAGCTACAATGAAATCATCTATTGATTCATTATAAAACCTTAAAGATCAGGTGTAACTTGATTACTCTGTAAATCGAGTTGCAGCCTACAGGAGAAGCTCTGCGGGAGAGAGAACCTCTACGGGAGAGAGGAAGAGCGTCCATAAGAAAGGGAAGAGCGTCTGCAGGAAAGGGGAAGAGCGTCTATAGAAGAGAGGAAGCTCTTCGGGAGAGAGAAAACGGGACGACTGCGGCGTCTGCTGCGGGAAAGTCTGTGTGCGAGATCGTTTCTATGCAAGCGACTATACAACGACTGCTGCGGGAGCGTCTGCATGCGACTGTGGAGAGACGAAGGAGATGATGCTATACCTTTCTGCATGCGGCTGTGGAAGAAACGAAGCGAAGGAGACGGTTGTGGGACTTTAGTTGTGATATGTGTGGAAAATTAGGAATTTTTGTCTCTTTTATTTACCTAAACAGTGAGGCATACGCCCTGATGGGGTAAAAATTGAGCTCTAGAGGGCCCCCACTCCCCCCCCCCCCCCCCCC